>JBBDGP010005423.1:0-115388 GCA_037952835.1 Lithobates septentrionalis
GTGGAGAGGTATACAGGGAGCTATACAGAGAGAGGTGGAGAGGTATACAGGGAGAGGTATACAGGGAGCTATACAGAGAGAGGTATACAGGGAGCTATACAGAGAGAGGTGGAGAGGTATACAGGGAGAGGTATACAGGGAGCTATACAGAGAGAGGTATACAGGGAGCTATACAGAGAGAGGTCTACAGGGAGGATATAATATAAAAGAAGATGGATGGACAGATGGAGGGAGAGACCTTCAGGGTGAAAACGTGTTCTCTCTCTCTCTCTCTGCTCTGCTTGCAGCTCCTCCTAGTCACTTCTATTCATTTCACGTTCCCGCCCCTCGATTTCCTGCTTCCTGGTCACATGTTTCCTGTGACGTCACAAGGTTAATCTGCAGGATGGGAAGTAGCCACTACCTTGCTGGAACTGGCTGCAGAGGAGGTAAGAAGATCTTATTTATTATTTTCACCCAGTAACCCTTCTTCCACATTGTCCATCCTTGTCCTCCAAATTCACCGTGAGGTTTATTACAAATAATGATAGACGTTTGTTTGGTTTTTGGCTAGCTACATAAATTGTAATGTAAGTTTTTAGAGGCACGCTGTTCTTGTGTTCAAGCTATGTGAACCGATAGTAAGAAATAATAAAAGAGACGCCAATGTTATCAACTTGGCACACTTGAATGGGACTGAGTGCTAAAACAATTTAGATAGGTAGATATGGATCCACGAGGATATGAGATGGAGATTGGATTGCCACCTCATCCCTTTAAACCTAAAAAAATATTAATTACACAGGTTCTGTGGCTGATTAAGGTGGTATTCGGTGGCGGTTGGTGCTCAAAATGTTTGGGGGGGGGGGGGGGCAAACAAACTGAAGAAAAATATCAATTGCAACCTCACTGTGTCTATCAATTGCAACCACTGTGACCTCCCCCCGGCGGCACCTAACCCCCCCATGCAGCACTTAACCAGCACCGCCTGCCCGTTGTCTGCCCCATCTTGGTGGCGGGTCAGGTAGCGAGCTGTGAGACGGGCGGCGGCTCCTGTGCCCTCCATGCTTCTCTGCCGTGCCCCTCTCTTCTTTCCTCCTGCTAGGCGTCCAATAGGATCGCCTTTCCTTTCAGCCAATCACATGACGGGTATCAGACCCGCGCTTCCTGATGAGGCGATTCAGTGTTAGAAAAGAGAATACTCGTTTGCTGTTCTAACACACCTGGGTGGGCTCCGAGTGCAATGCTCTGCGCCACGAGTCCACCCTATTTTGAAGCCTCTTAGAGCCTATGGACACCCCGCCACTGTAATTCATGTGCCCAGTGTCCTGAAAGGGACCGAACCCATGAATAGCGGGTGGCAGCGGGTGCCGTGGATAGATTCATGCTTTGCATGAATCTATCCATTATTCATATAAGGGGTGGCCTGGATAGAGCGGGCGGCACCCATAGAGTTGCCACCTCATCCCTTTAAACCCGAGGACCTTTGAATTACACAGGTTCTGAGGCTAAGTAAATGCAGATAAGGCACCTAGTGAGTTTAATTACCACCTTAATCAGCCACAGAACCTGTGTGATTAATATGTGTTCAGGTTTGAAGGGATGAGGTGGCAACCGTAGGCACCCGTGTGCCCTTAATGGACATCAATGGTGGTTAATAAACTCACTTGGTGCCTTATCTGCATTACATTAGCCCCAGAACCTGTGTAATTCATATGTGTTCGGGTTTAAAGAGATGAGGTGGTAACCCTGGGTGGAGATGTGCTTGAGATGATGGTCTACAGAAAACTGTTGTGGCACCCTTTATTCATTCACTCAGTATTATCTATCCCAGGTAGGTCAAACTTAGTTGAGTTGAATTGAAAGGACCAAATCTTCTTCAAGGAGGTCTACTGAGAGCCATGTCTACTTAATTCTTGAAAAAAAGGTTCATACCGCTTAAAATGCTGGTAAAATTAATTTTAATCAATAGAAAAAAGGGGTGATAGAACATTTCCCAAAGTAATGCAGAGTCAGAGGGCCACATGTGGACAACATACAACATTTCGATATGCCCGATCTAACCCCTTTTATATAAAAAAAAAACTAAAAGAGGATGTTTTGATGGGAGTTGCACCTAAAAGGTAATCTCATGTTTTCTTTCAGATCGTTCAAAAATGAGGCCTGTTATACTGTATATCAAGAGGTCCAAGAGAGACCTCTGAGAACTATGGAGGAACACTGTGGAGACATCCCAGTATAGTGCAAATAATTATCAGTTTATTATTCATTGACAGAGAGGACATCACATGACCAAACCAATAAACATGGACCTACACCAAGCAACTAAGAGGATATTAGACCTCACCCTGGAGATCATCTACCTACTGACCGGAGAGGTGAGGAGGATTCTGGGAGGTCACATGACATCACTCTTATCTCTATTAATAAAACACAGACCTGACCGGAGAGGTGAGGAGGATTCTGGGAGGTCACATGACATCACTCTTATCTCTAATAATAAAACACAGACCTGACCAGAGAGGTAAGGAGGATTCTGGGAGGTCACATGACATCACTCTTATCTCTATTAATAAAACACAGACTTGACCGGAGAGGTGAGGAGGATTCTGGGAGGTCACATGACATCACTCTTATCTCTATTAATAAAACACAGACCTGACCGGAGAGGTGAGGAGGATTCTGGGAGGTCACATGACATCACTCTTATCTCTATTAATAAAACACAGACCTGACCGGAGAGGTGAGGAGGATTCTGGGAGGTCACATGACATCACTCTTATCTCTATTAATAAAACACAGACCTGACCGGAGAGGTGAGGAGGATTCTGGGAGGTCACATGACATCACTCTTATCTCTATTAATAAAACACAGACCTGACCGGAGAGGTGAGGAGGATTCTGGGAAGTCGCATGATTTCACTCTTGTCCCCAAGAATAAATCATAGACCTGGCTGGAGCAGGATTCTGGGAAGTCTTTTGTAACTGTTTTCTCTGTTTACACAGGATTATCAAGTAGTGAAGAAAATAGCTGGAGATCCAATAACACCCAGCAGCCGTCTTCACAGGACATCACCCATCCCAGTGCCTCCACCTCACTGCCTGACAGCAGAGGTAACCAGTGCCAAGAAGGTTCTAGACGTCATTAAGAAGATGATGGAGCTGCTGACAGGAGAGGTGAGGAGGATTTTGGGACATTATCCAGTAACAGACAAGGGATGTGTCTGGATGGTGACTGTATCATTGTGTGTGTCAGGTTCCTATAAGGTGTCAGGATGTCACTGTCTATTTCTCCATGGAGGAGTGGGAGTATATAGAAGGACACAAGGATCTCTACAAGGACGTCATGATGGAGAATCAGTCGCCCCTCACATCACCGGGTAAGAGGAGACTTTATTGTAAAGGAGAGAGCAGTACGGAGGGTCCACCTAGATCCCCCATCATCTGATAAACACATAGAAACAATGTATTCAGTCAGTGTGTGTGTTTCCTACAGATGGATCCAGTAATGGGAACCCACCAGAGAGATGTCCCCGTCCTCTGTATTCCCGGGATTCCACACAGGAAGATCACACCATCCCTCACCATCATCAGGTAGGTTGAATTAAGCAAATAGAACTCAAACAGAATTCTAATCTATGAAGGACATTCTTCTATGTAATCTCTTGCTCTTTTTTTACAAATGTATTCTATCATCTTTGGTGTTTAGGGTGAAGAACTAAAAGGAATTAAAGATGAGTTTAAAGAAGAAGAAGAAGAGAGGTTGGTGAGTGGAGATCGGCAGTCTATGGAGGAGGAGGAGATGATTATGGAAAGTAAACAGGATAAATCTTCTCCACATATGGACACAGGTAAGTCATAAACACTAAATACAGAAAAAAGTTCACATTTGGATTTAACTTCTATGAGTATCAAGTATGTTGATTGTTATACGTTTGAGTCATCACTAAAAAAGAAAAATCCAAAGAGGCAGTTGATCCGGAGGAGGGCAAACCACAAAAAGTTTGGCCCAATTTTCTATAGGATAAAAGAATTCCTTCCTGATCCCAAAAGGCAATCAGATAACTTCCCGCATCAACTTTCTACAAAGATTCTCCTACAAATATTAGAAGTTTTCCCAGTCAACTAGGACAAGGTCACATAGAAGACTGTTCCTCATTTGTACAGCAAATAAACCTTTTGATATACAGAGGCGAATCCATTTTTTTCTGCAGTTACGTAAAGTGTATGTTGTCCTTGTTCAATAATAGATTTACATGCTTCACTACAAAAAATTTAAAACCTTAACTGTTGATACCAAGATCATCAATATACCTACCTCACAATCGAATGTCCCCAAGAAATGAGGTGGAGGAATTGTATGTCATATGGTTTATGAAAGTTCCAGTCCAGTACATCATCTCTATTTCATATTATAAGGTCATGTTCCCAACGAATGAGGAGGAGATACTGTACACCATATGAAAGGTCCATCTCCATTCCCCAATATAACGTCATGTTCCCAACAAATGAGGAGGAGATACTGTACACCATATGAAAGGTCCATCTCCATTCCTCAATATAACGTCATGTTCCCAACAAATGAGGAGGAGATACTGTACTCCATATGAAAGGTCCATCTCCATTCCTCAATATAACGTCATGTTCCCAACAAATGAGGAGGAGATACTGTACACCATATGAAAGGTCCATCTCCATTCCTCAATATAACGTCATGTTCCCAACAAATGAGGAGGAGATACTGTACACCATATGACAGATCCATCTCCATTCCTCATTATAATGTCATGTTCCCAACGAATGAGGAGGAGATACTGTACACCAGCCCTCAAAAAATTCCGCTCGCCCGCTCGCATTTTGTGAGTGGATTTTGAGGGCTGGCAAGAAGGGCTGCCTGGAGGGGGGGGGGGGGGGGGGGGGCGAGCACCGCCGATCAGAGGGGAGCCGCCGGCCGGATGATCAGAGAAGGGAACATCACAGCTTTCATTTCAATAGCTGTGTGTTCCCCTGCCGCTCACCGTCACATATGCCCCTCCTCTTTTTCCAGGACTTTGATAGGCAGATCACCTGTCCAATCCTAGGACGGGTGACGTGTATCAAAGTTCCCCCGGACAAGGGGAGGGGCTTATGTGACGGCGCACGGCGGGGGGAACACACAGCTATTGAAATGAAAGCTGTGATGTTCCCTGCTCTGATCATCCGGCTGGTGGCTCCCCTCTCTTCCCCTCCACAGGTAGGCTGCATGGTGGGCACAGGCTGCATGGGGCACAGGCTGCATGGGGCACAAGCTGCATGGTGGGCACAGGCAGCATTGGACACAGGCTGCATGGTGGGCACAGGCTGCATTGGGCACAGGCTGCATGGTAAACACAGGCTGCATGGGGGGGCACAGATTGCATTGGGCACAGGCTGCATGGGACACGGCTGCATGGGGGGCACAGACTGCATTGATGGGCACAGGCTGCATTGATGGGCACAGGCTGCATTGATGGGCACAGGCTGCATTGGCGGACACAGGCTGCAATGGTGGATGCGGGCAGGCATTGGTGGGCACGGATAAAGTTGTTAAATGTTTTATGCAGAATTAAGTTATAAAAATATTAAATGTCATTTCATGAGATCATTTATGAGGGCGGGTTTAGGGATGGGATTAGGGGTGGGGCAAGGTAGGGGTTGTGTGGGGCAACTGGTGGCGAGCAACCCTTGAGGCCTGGCTAGTAGCTCAGGACTTGAAATTTTGAGCCCTGCTGTACACCATATGAAAGGTCCATCTCCATTCCTCAATATAATGTCATGTTCCCAACAAATGAGGAGGAGATACTGTACACCATATGAAAGGTCCATCTCCATTCCTCAATATAACGTTTTGATTCTAAATGATTACATAGAGACACTATGTGGCCTTGGTGTCCCACCTACCCCCAAGAGCTCTATGTAACCCTTTGGTACGTATTTGTTAGGGAAATAATTCACCATCTCAGACCGTCCTCGGGCATCAAGGTAATATTTATTGCATATGCAAGAGAAATGAATAGCATTACATCTTCATGCTGTCATTGTCATTTCTGAAGAGACGACTGTGGTACATGTCTTTTTTTTTATAAGCCCTGGACACCCCCCTTTCCTGTCTTAAAATGCCCAGTCTCATGTATTTTCAACTTTATTCTGGACACAACAGGAAAGGTGGAAGTGTCTGTTACAGACTGTTATCTTCATCTAACAATGGTTACAGGATACTGACTTGAAAACTCCCCAAGCCAACACAAAAATACAGGATACATTCAGAAAACTGCATATCCAAGCATATTATATTGCTGACTCCATTTTATTACTAGTTTTAGCTCAATCCTAGATTCATAGCTTATTTCTAGGCCATGATAAACAAAATGGCGTCTTTCATAACTGACATTTAAAGTATAATTTCTCTAACAGTATTCAGTGGTCCTGAAGTGATAAGCAAATCTGCCTGGGTTTGATCTGCAAACAGTTTCACAAATTTTGTTTATAGTTTGCGAATTTTTGCGGTGAACCCCACTGAAGTCTATGGGGGGGGGGGGGGGGGGGTTGAATCTAATTACTCATTCTGGCTATTTGTAGGACTAATGAGCTTGCCACTGTCAACCAAAAGGCATGAGAAACCAGAAAAGCATGAGCCATTCCTTCCCTTCCCCCATACTCTTCTCTTTCAATTATTCTTATACATATTGATCTTTCCAATGCTGAGCATGAAGAAAACTTATAACGTATTTAAAAATGTGTTTTCCAGCAGGTGGACGCTGTGTCTGGAATATCTCTGAAGGACATCTGATGTCATCTCCAGATTATAATGTAAAATCTGATGACATCACACAACACTTTCCAGGAGAAAACTTTATTGCTCAGAACACACCGAGATCAATGGATCCCTCCGATCCTCAGGAGTCCTCTGATAGATCACATGATGTGACTCCAGAGACTCCTCCCCCTATGGAGAGATCTACAGATCCATCTAATCCCGAGGAACCTTCATTAAGCCATGAAGGGGTTCACACAGGAGCGAGTTCATTGTCATGTTCGGTGTGCGGGAAATGTTTCACTAAAACCAGAGCACTCATTGTACACCAGAGAGTTCACACGGGCGAGCGCCCTTATTCGTGTTCAGAGTGCGGGAAGTGTTTCAGCCAGAAAGTAACCCTTCTGAGTCACCAGAAAACTCACACAGGGGAGCGTCCCTATTCGTGTTTGGAGTGCGGTAAATGTTTCATTCAGAAAGGCGCCCTCCTTACACACCAAAGAAGTCACACAGGGGAGCGTCCCCATTCGTGTGCAGAGTGCGGGAAATGTTTCATTCAGAAAGGCACCCTCCTTACACACCAAAGAAGTCACACAGGTGAGCGTCCTTATTCTTGTCCAGATTGCAGGAAAAGTTTCAGTCAGAAAGGAGACCTGCTTAAACATCAGAAAATTCACACCGGCGAGCATCCCTATTCATGTTCAACGTGCGGGAAATGTTTCATACAGAAAGGAAACTTTCTTATACATCAGAAAAGTCACCCCGGGCAGCTGAACCATTCATGTCCAGAGTGCGGGAAATGTTTCAATCTGAAAGGAGACCTTCTTAAACATCAGAGAACCCACACAGGGGAGCGCCTTTATTCATGTTCAGAGTGTGGAAAATGCTTCACTTACAAGGGAAACCTTCTTACACACCAGAAAATTCACACGGGCGAACGCCCTTACTTGTGCACCGAGTGCGGGAAATGTTTCATTCTGAAAAGGAGCCTCCTGACACACCAGCGATATCACCACACGGGTGAGCGACCCTACTCGTGTTCAGAGTGTGGGAAACGTTTCACTGGAAAGGGAAGCCTCCTTAGACACCAGAGAACTCACATGGGTGAACAGGCATAGAAGGTATATGTCGATTCAGGAAATCTAGAGATATAAGTATACCGAGGAACGTTTGTAACCCTGTGAGCCTCGTATTATCTGCGGGGAGGACAGACTCAAGTGGTGCACTCTGCATGCCGCAATGTACTAAGGGAGGAACAAAACACTAAAGCTTTTCAGGGTGTGATTGACCACTTTTGGCCTCCAAGGATTAGATTATAGTAATATGGTCCCTCATTCACATAGAAAACACACTTACCCAGAGGACACCCTAATGCCCTGTACACACGGTCGGACATTGATCGGACATTCCGACAACGAAATCCTAGGATTTTTTCCGACGGATGTTGGCTCAAACTTGTCTTGCATACACACGGTCACACAAAGTTGTCGGAAAATCCGATCATTCTGAACGCGGTGGCATAAAACACGTACGTCGGGACTATAAACTGGGCAGTAGCCAATAGCTTTCCTCTCTTAATTTATTCTGAGCATGCGTGGCACTTTGTGCGTCGGATTTGTGTACACACGATCGGAAATTCCGACAAGATTTTATATCCTGCTCTCCAACTTTGTGTGTCGGAAAATCCGATGGAAAATGTGTGATGGAGCCCACACACGGTCGGAATTTCCGACAACGAGGTCCTATCACACATTTTCCGTCGGAAAATCCGACCGCGTGTACGGGGCATAACTGTGGTCATTTGTGGGCAAATATGACGGTTCATTGGGTGTGATGGACCCTGGGAACTAGGGTTGTCCCGATACCACTTTTTTAGGACCGAGTACAAGTACTGTAATAATCGAGTTATTTACTGTATTAATAACTATATTTCAATAATTCATATTGATGAGAAAAGTTCCAAGAAAAATCTGTTAAGTTCTCGTGTAAAACCTCCAAAATTGATTTAACCACTTGACGACCGCCTCACGCCGATGTACGTCGGCAAAGTGGCACGGACAGGCAAAATCACGTACAGTGTACGTGATTTGCCTTCCGCGGGTGGGGGGTCCGATCGGACCCCCCCCCCCCCCCCCCCCGGTGCCCGAGGCGGTCGTCCTTTGTGCCCCGGCGATCGGTGGTGAGGGGGAGACCATCCGTTCGTGGCCCCCCCCCCCCCTCGCGATCGCCGCCGGCCAATCGAATCATTCCTTTGCTGCTGTATGCTAAACAGCAGCAAAGGAAATGATGTCATCTCTCCTCGGCTCGGTAATTTCCGTTCCGGCCCGAGGAGAGAAGACATCAATGTGAGTGCACCAACACACACACACACACAGTAGAACATGCCAGGCACACAAAACACCCCGATTTCCCCCCCTCCCCGATCGCCCCCCGATTCCCCCCCCCCCCGTCACAAACTGACACCAGCAGTTTTTTTTTTTTTTTTTTTTTTTCTGATTACTGCATAGTGTCAGTTTGTGACAGTTACAGTGTTGGGACAGTGAGTATTACCCCCCTTTAGGTCTAGGGTACCCCCCTAACCCCCCCTAATAAAGTTTTAACCCCTTGATCACCCCCTGTCACCAGTGTCACTAAGCGATCATTTTTCTGATCGCTGTATTAGTGTCGCTGGTGACGCTAGTTAGGGACATAAATATTTAGGTTCGCCGTCAGCGTTTTATAGCGACAGGGACCCCCATATACTACCTAATAAATGTTTTAACCCCTTGATTGCCCCCTAGTTAACCCTTTCACCACTGATCACCGTATAACTGTTACGGTTGACGCTGGTTAGTTTGTTTATTTTTTATAGTGTCAGGGCACCCGCTGTTTATTACCGAATAAAGGTTTAGCCCCCTAATCGCCCGGCGGTGATATGCGTCGCCCCAGGCAGCGTCAGATTAGCGCCAGTACCGCTAACACCCACGCACGCAGCATACACCTCCCTTAGTGGTATAGTATCTGAACGGATCAATATCTGATCCAATCAGATCTATACTAGCATCCCCAGCAGTTTAGGGTTCCCAAAAACGCAGTGTTAGCGGAATCAGCACAGATACCTGCTAGCACCTGCGTTTTGCCCCTCCGCCCGGCCCAGCCCAGCCCACCCAAGTGCAGTATCGATCGATCACTGTCACTTACAAAAGACTAAACGCATAACTGCAGCGTTCGCAGAGTCAGGCCTGATCCCTGCGATCGCTAACAGTTTTTTTGGTAGCATTTTGGTGAACTGGCAAGCACCAGCCCCAGGCAGGGTCAGGTTAGCGCCAGTACCGCTAACACCCACGCACGCAGCATACGCCTCCCTTAGTGGTATAGTATCTGAACGGATCAATATCTGATTCGATCAGATCTATACTAGTGTCCCCAGCAGTTTAGGGTTCCCAAAAACGCAGTGTTAGCGGGATCAGCCCAGATACCTGCTAGCACCTGCGTTTTGCCCCTCCGCCCGGCCCAGCCCAGCCCACCCAAGTGCAGTATCGATCGATCACTGACACTTACAAAACACTAAACGCATAACTGCAGCGTTCGCAGAGTCAGGCCTGATCCCTGCGATCGCTAACAGTTTTTTTGGTAGCATTTTGGTGAACTGGCAAGCACCAGCCCCAGGCAGGGTCAGGTTAGCGCCAGTACCGCTAACACCCACGCACGCAGCATACGCCTCCCTTAGTGGTATAGTATCTGAACGGATCAATATCTGATTCGATCAGATCTATACTAGTGTCCCCAGCAGTTTAGGGTTCCCAAAAACGCAGTGTTAGCGGGATCAGCCCAGATACCTGCTAGCACCTGCGTTTTGCCCCTCCGCCCGGCCCAGCCCAGCCCACCCAAGTGCAGTATCGATCGATCACTGACACTTACAAAACACTAAACGCATAACTGCAGCGTTCGCAGAGTCAGGCCTGATCCCTGCGATCGCTAACAGTTTTTTTGGTAGTATTTTGGTGAACTGGCAAGCACCAGCCCCAGGCAGCGTCAGGTTAGCGCCAGTACCGCTAACACCCACGCACGCAGCATACGCCTCCCTTAGTGGTATAGTATCTGAACGGATCAATATCTGATCCGATCAGATCTATACTAGTGTCCCCAGCAGTTTAGGGTTCTCACAAACGCAGTGTTAGCGGGATCAGCCCAGATACCTGCTAGCACCTGCGTTTTGCCCCTCCGCCCGGCCCAGCCCAGCCCACCCAAGTGCAGTATCGATCGATAACTGACACTTACAAAAGACTAAAACGCATAACTGCAGCGTTCGCAGAGTCAGGCCTGATCCCTGCGATCGCTAACAGATTTTTTTGTAGCGTTTTGGTGAACTGGCAAGCGCCAGCGGCCTAGTACACCCCGGTCGTAGTCAAACCAGCACTGCAGTAACACTTGGTGACGTGGCGAGTCCCATAAGTGCAGTTCAAGCTGGTGAGGTGGCAAGCACAAGTAGTGTCCCGCTGCCACCAAAAAGACAAACACAGGCCCGTCGTGCCCATAGTGCCCTTCCTACTGCATTCGCCAATCCTAATTGGGAACCCACCGCTTCTGCAGCGCCCGTACTTCCCCCATTCACATCCCCAACCAAATGCAGTCGGCTGCATGAGAGGCATTTTCTTTATGTCCTCCCGAGTACCCCTACCCAACGAACCCCCCCAAAAAAGATGTTGTGTCTGCAGCAAGCGCGGATATAGGCGTGACACCCGCTATTATTGTCCCTCCTGTCCTGGCAATCCTGGTCTTTGCATTGGTGAATGTTTTGAACGCTACCATTCACTAGTTGAGTATTAGCGTAGGGTACAGCATTGCACAGACTAGGCACACTTTCACAGGGTCTCCCAAGATGCCATCGCATTTTGAGAGACCCGAACCTGGAACCGGTTACAGTTATAAAAGTTAGTTACAAAAAAAGTGTAAAAAAAAAAAAAAAAAAAATATATATATATAAAATAAAAAAAAATAGTTGTCGTTTTATTGTTCTCTCTCTCTCTATTCTCTCTATTGTTCTGCTCTTTTTTACTGTATTCTATTCTGCAATGTTTTATTGTTATTATGCTTTATCATGTTTGCTTTTCAGGTATGCAATTTTTTATACTTTACCATTTACTGTGCTTTATTGTTAACCATTTTTTTGTCTTCAGGTACGCCATTCACAACTTTGAGTGGTTATACCAGAATGATGCCTGCAGGTTTAGGTATCATCTTGGTATCATTCTTTTCAGCCAGCGGTCGGCTTTCATGTAAAAGCAATCCTAGCGGCTAATTAGCCTCTAGACTGCTTTTACAAGCCGTGGGAGGGAATGCCCCCCCCCCCACCGTCTTCCGTGTTTTTCTCTGGCTCTCCTGTCTCAACAGGGAACCTGAGAATGCAGCCGGTGATTCAGCCAGCTGACCATAGAGCTGATCAGAGACCAGAGTGGCTCCAAACATCTCTATGGCCTAAGAAACCGGAAGCTACGAGCATTTTATGACTTAGATTTCGCTGGATGTAAATAGCGCCATTGGGAAATTGGGGAAGCATTTTATCACACCGATCTTGGTGTGGTCAGATGCTTTGAGGGCAGAGGAGAGATCTAGGGTCTAATAGACCCCAATTTTTTCAAAAAAGAGTACCTGTCACTACCTATTGCTATCATAGGGGATATTTACATTCCCCGAGATAACAATAAAAATGATTAAAAAAAAATAAAAATGAAAGGAACAGTTTAAAAATAAGATAAAAAAGCAAAAAAATAATAAAGAAAAAAAAAAAAAAAAAGCACCCCTGTCGCCCCCTGCTCTCGCACTAAGGCGAACGCAAGCGGCGGTCTGGCGTCAAATGTAAACAGCAATTGCACCATGCATGTAAGGTATCACCGCGAAGGTTAGATCGAGGGCAGTAATTTTTGCAGTAGACCTCCTCTGTAAATCTAAAGTGGTAACCTGTAAAGGCTTTTAAAGGCTTTTAAAAATGTATTTATTTTGTTGCCACTGCACGTTTGTGCGCAATTGTAAAGCATGTCATGTTTGGTATCCATGTACTCGGCCTAAGATCATCTTTTTTATTTCATCAAACATTTGGGCAATATAGTGTGTTTTAGTGCATTAAAATTTAAAAAAGTGTGTTTTTTCCCCAAAAAATGCGTTTGAAAAATCGCTGCGCAAATACTGTGTGAAAAAAAAAATGAAACACCCACCATTTTAATCTGTAGGGCATTTGCTTTAAAAAAATATATAATGTTTGGGGGTTCAAAGTAATTTTCTTGCAAAAAAAAAAAACTTTTTCATGTAAACAATAAGTGTCAGAAAGGGCTTTGTCTTCAAGTGGTTAGAAGAGTGGGTGATGTGTGACATAAGCTTCTAAATGTTGTGCATAAAATGCCAGGACAGTTCAAAACCCCCCCAAATGACCCCATTTTGGAAAGTAGACACCCCAAGCTATTTGCTGAGAGGCATGTCGAGTCCATGGAATATTTTATATTGCGACACAAGTTGCGGGAAAGAGACAATTTTTTTTTTTTTTGCACAAAATTGTCACTAAATGATATATTGCTCAAACATGCCATGGGAATATGTGAAATTACACCCCAAAATACATTCTGCTGCTTCTCCTGAGTACGGGGATACCACATGTGTGAGACTTTTTGGGAGCCTAGCCGCGTACGGAACCCCGAAAACCAAGCACCGCCTTCAGGCTTTCTAAGGGCGTGAATTTTTGATTTCTCTCTTGACTGCTTATCACAGTTTCGGAGACCATGGAATGCCCAGGTGGCACAAACCCCCCCCAAATGACCCCATTTTGGAAAGTAGACACCCCAAGCTATTTGCTGAGAGGTATAGTGAGTATTTTGCAGACCTCACTTTTTGTCACAAAGTTTTGAAAATTGAAAAAAGAAAAAAAAAAAAGTTTTTTCTTGTCTTTCTTCATTTTCAAAAACAAATGAGAGCTGCAAAATACTCACCATGCCTCTCAGCAAATAGCTTGGGGTGTTTACTTTCCAAAATGGGGTCATTTGGGGGGGTTTTGTGCCACCTGGGCATTCCATGGCCTCCGAAACTGTGATAGGCAGTGAAGAGTGAAATCAAAAATTTTCACCCTTAGAAATCCTGAAGGCGGTGATTGGTTTTCGGGGTCCCGTACACGGCTAGGCTCCCAAAAAGCCCCACACATGTGGTATCCCCGTACTCAGGAGAAGTAGCTAAATGTATTTTGGGGTGCAATTTCACATATGCCCATGGCCTGTGTGAGCAATATATCATTTAGTGACAACTTTGTGCAAAAAAAAAAAAAAAAAAAATGTGTCACTTTCCCGCAACTTGTGTCAAAATATAAAATATTCCATGGACTCAATATGCCTCTCTGGAAATAACTTGGGGTGTCTACTTTCCAAAATGGGGTCATTTGGGGGGGTTTTGTGCCACCTGGGCATTCCATGGCCTCTGAAACTGTGATAGGCAGTAAAGAGTGAAATCATAAATTTACGCCCTTAGAAATCCTGAAGGCGGTGATTGGATTTCGGGGCCCCGTACGCGGCTAGGCTCCCAAAAAGTCCCACACATGTGGTATCCCCATATTCAGGAGAAGCAGCAGAATGTATTTTGGGGTGCAATTCCACATAGGCCCATGGCCTGTGTGAGCAATATATCATTTAGTGACAACTTTTTGTAAATATTTTTTTTTTTTTTTTTTTTGTCATTATTCAATCACTTGGGACAAAAAAAATAAATATTCAATGGGTTCAACATGCCTCTCAGCAATTTCCTTGGGGTGTCTACTTTCCACAATGGGGTCATTTGGGGGGGGTTTTGTACTGCCCTGCCATTTTAGCACCTCAAGAAATGACATAGGCAGTCATAAACTAAAAGCTGTGTAAATTACAGAAAATGTACCCTAGTTTGTAGACGCTATAACTTTTGCGCAAACCAATAAATATACGCTTATTGACATTTTTTTTACCAAAAACATGTGGCCGAATACATTTTGGCCTAAATGTATGACTAAAATTGAGTTTATTGGATTTTTTTTATAACAAAAAGTAGAAAATATCATTTTTTTTCAAAATTTTCGGTCTTTTTCCATTTATAGCGCAAAAAATAAAAACCGCAGAGGTGATCAAATACCATCAAAAGAAAGCTCTATTTGTGGGAAGAAAAGGACGCAAATTTCGTTTGGGTACAGCATTGCATGACTGCGCAATTAGCAGTTAAAGCGACGCAGTGCCAAATTGGAAAAAGACCTCTGGTCCTTAGGCAGCATAATGGTCCGGGGCTCAAGTGGTTAATGATCAATTGGCAAAATGTTACAAAAACAATGTCAAAATGTAGAATACAAAAATAGATTATTCTTAAAATAAAGTTTAAATCAGATATGTCTGTGTGTATATCTTGAGATCTGTGTGTGTGTCTTGATGGAGAGCTGCAATGCATCTGATGCCTCTCCCCACAGCCTGTCTGTCCTCCTTCAATTAACCCCCCCACCTTTTTCCATAGAGGCTGACTTAACCACTTCCCGCCCGCCCTATAGCGGATTGACGTCCGGGAAGTGGTTGTGTTATCCTGACTGGGCGTCATATGACGTCCAGCAGGATAACATGCCGCAGCGCGCCCCCGGGGGCGCGCATCGCGGCGATCGGTGGAGCGGTGTGTCAGTCCGACACACCGCTACACTGATCTTGGTAAAAAGCCTCCGGCGGAGGCTCTTTACCACGTGATCAGCCGTGTCCAATCACGGCTGATCACGCTGTCAATAGGAGGAGCCGTTGATCGGCTCTTCCTCACTCGCGTCTGACAGACGCAAGTAGAGGAGAGCCGATCGGCGGCTCTCCTGGCAGGGGGGGTCTGCGCTGATTGTTTATCAGCGCAGCCCCCCCGCAGATCACCACACTGGACCACCAGGGATCGCCACTAGGACCACCAGGGAAGGGGCAACATGTGGATGGCCAGGTATGTACCCCATGGCCATCCACATGTGCCCAGTATGCCAAATCTGTGCCAATCAGTGCCCACAAATGGGCACTGATTGGCACAATTATGTTGCAGTGATGCCCAGCAATGCCACCCTTAGGGGCATCACTGCAAACAAGTAATGCCACCAGTGCCACCCATCAGTGTCCATTCATGCCACCTGTCAGTGCCCATCAGTGCCCATCTATCAGTGCCCATCCGTGCCCATCTGTGCCAACTATCAGTGCCACCCATAAGTAACCATCAATGCCACCTACGAGTGCCCATCAGTGCCGCCTATTAGTGCCCATCCGTGCCACCTATGAGTGCCCATCAGTGCTGCATACCAGTGCCACCTATCAGTGCCCATCAGTGCCACCTATCAGTGCCCATCAGTGCCGCCTATCAGTGCCCATCATCAGTGCCCGTCAGTGCCACCTCATCGGTGCCACCTCATCGGTGCCCATCAGTGCCGCCATATCAGTGCCCGTCAGTGCAGCCATATCAGTGCCCGTCATTGAAGAAGAAAACGTACTTATTTACAAAAAGTTTTAACAGAAACAAAGAAAAACTTGTTTTTTTTCCAAATTTTCGGTCTTTTTTTATTTGTTGCGCAAAAAATAAAAACCGCAAGGGTGATCAAATACCGCCAAAAGAAAGCTCTATTTGTGGGAACAAAATGATAAAAAATTTGTTTGGGTACAGTGTAGCATGACCGCGCAATTGCCATTCAAATTGCGACAACGCTGAAAGCTGAAAATTGGGCTGGGCGGGAAGGTGTCTAAGTGCCTGGTATTGAAGTGGTTAAAAAAGGTTCGTTATAGTCCCATAGAAAAGACCGCGAAATTTGAATGACTCCTTCCAACATTCCTAAGGGTGGGGCTATGAACTAAGTGAGAAAAGCTATCTTTTAAGAATCATTTAACTTACAATATATACATTTCCTTTAAACATATAAAATCCTACATATCAGTATACATATATGTAAAATGCAGTGTTCTTATTAATATCCTAATCAAGAAATTATAGTAATGTAAAGAAACAGCTTATATTCTTAACATACTGAAACTTTGTGTCTTTGTAAAAGGTTGTAACTTTACCTCTTACGATGGGGGAGGTGAAATGGTCTACACTAAATTGTATCCATATGTGAGATGAATCTCTCCCAAGAAATGCATACTAAGCCTAAACCAGCATAAACTTTCATGAGCATAAAAACCTATATAACTTCACCTTTTCCATACATAGAAGATATATATATAAATATATATATATAAATATATATATAATTCAATTATCACAAGAACTCAACCATTCATAAATTCTGATATTCTAACAAGTACCGATACTTTTTTTCCAGTACTCGCCGATACCGGTTACCGATACTTTTTTTTTTTTTTTAATGTCACGTGACAGTTTTTTTTTTTTTTTAAACAATGCTTTCTTTTTTTTCCGGGGGGGGGGGGGGGTCGGGGGGGGGGGGGGGTGAACGGTGTCTGTGTGTTTTTTTTTTATTTACAACTTTTATTTTTTACAATAATATTTTTTTTATTCATTTTTGCAATATGTTTTTTTTTTTTTTAACCAGCCCTGTTGGGGGGCTTTGGTGAGATATCAGGGGTCTTAACAGACCTCTGATATCTCCCCCTTGAGACAGAGAAAGAGACCGAGGATAGAGATTCCCCAGTCCCTTTCTCTGCAGCCTCAGCTGCACTGAGAATGAATGGAGAGAAGACAGCGGCTCCTCTCCATTCATAAACTGACACATCGTAATCACAGGAGATTACAATGTTTCAGTTATGTGAATGGACAGAGTCAGCTGACTCTCTCCATACACAAAGGAAGGAGGAGGGGGACGGCGTAAGGGAGGGGACAGCGGAGAGGCACAGCAGAACGGAGGAACGGAACGGAGGGGGACAGAGGAACGGAGTGGGCATGGAGGAGGATGCAGTGACAGTCAGCGGTGATCGCGTGTGGGGGAGTTACAAGCACCGATCACCGCTGTATGTCACTGAAAGCCGCGGGGGGGAAGCTTGTAACTCCCCCGCACGCCGATCACCGCTGACTGTCATAGTATCGGCGGAAGCATCGGGAGCATTTGCCCGAGTACAAGTACTTGGGCAAATGCTCGGTATCGGTGCCGATACTAGTATCGGGACAACCCTACTGGGAACCCCGCTTGGGTGCTTCCTCCAAACAGTGCCTCCTGCCCTCCAAACCGTGCCAGCAGACCGAAAAGCTCATACCAGCCCTTTCACCCCCAAGCATCGTACACAGACAAGATGTGAATAATGACTGTTTTATTGAACAGAAGTACAGGGTTTTTATACACTTCAAAAGTAGGGCAGTCACCACATGAAAAATAAAACCAAATATTACTCAAAACATCACACAATGGTTAGATAAAGAGGTAAAGTTGACACAAGGC
The DNA here is from genome assembly GCA_037952835.1 of Lithobates septentrionalis. Lineage (NCBI taxonomy): Eukaryota > Metazoa > Chordata > Amphibia > Anura > Ranidae > Lithobates > Lithobates septentrionalis. Next base: position 18,120 of record JBBDGP010005423.1, read on the forward strand.
TAAACCCATCGTGTAGGAACCTCTAAGACAGGGATCTGCAATTAGCGGACCTCCAGCTGTGCCACTGCTTCTGGGTGTCATGCTTGTGGCTGTCAGAGTCTTGCTATGCCTCATGGGATTTGTAGTTCTGCAACAGCTGGAGGTCCACCTAATTGATTAATGAGCTAATTGCACATCCCTGCTCTAAGAGGATTAGCCAACAGACAGAAACAATAGGTGACTCAGTTAACTCAATTAACAATGGGAATTCAAACCTAGGAGGCACACAATGGGACAGACACACTTAACAATAAACAGTTTATGGCAGGAGACCCAAGCATCAGGTTGTTTTGAGCTGATTATATCAACATCTGCTCTGAGTCTAGCAGGAGGTTGGAGCAGTCAATGCTGGTTTGGGCACAGAGACCCCAAATCTGTATCTGGGCCCTCCAATTTCCAGATTCTGTGTGTTTTGGGGAGACATGGACTTGAATCCTAAGTAAAACTACTCCAAAGGTCCCCCCTAGGCATACACCTCCCAAAGAATAGAGCCCCCTCAAATGCCAGGGCCCTTAGTCAGTAGGCAAGAGGCTCGTCTACAGTCCTCTCCAAAAGCCTCTGTCCAGGTTGGGTCTGTCACATTGGGCAACCCACTAGCAACTATGACAACAGTTGAGCAACAAAGATGGGTAAAATCCTGGAAATTAAGACTCTACAAGAACAACAGTACAAATACACAGGTACCAAAGAAGCAATGGCAAAACATCTCAGCCAATCAGGATTGCTCTTTCATCGATATGGACCTTTTTATAAGTTGCTATTGGCTGACACATGTCGTTGCTCTTCGTTTGCTCTCAATAAAACCTTGGTCCAGGCTACGTATAATTAATAATGAATGTGAAACTTCAATTACTATTCCAAATAAAGCTCCATTGTATTATGTTTCGTTTAGAGTCCTTTTTTTCTTTTACTTTTTTAAAAGAACCTTAAAGTGTCACTAAACACACATCATTAAAAAACTATAAAAAAAACTATCAATAAATGGTGTATTCCAGGCTGTTTAGTTCTCAGACCTATTTCTGCGTCTCTCCCTCCAGCAGCTGAAAGCCAGTTTCTCCCCCTCTCCCTCCCACCAGCTTTCAGCTGCTGGAGGGAGAGACACAGACCCAGTGCAATGTTCTGTAAATGTCCTACTGTCCCGCTGCACTAATCCCCCTCCCTGGTCTTCCCTCTTCTGATTCCCCTCTGTGGACCTGGGCCCCCTCCCCCCCTCCCTCCCACTGGCTTTCAGCTGCTGGAGGGAGAGACACAGACCCAGTGCAATGTTCTGTAAATGTCCTACCGTCCCGCTGCACTAATCCCCCTCCCTGGTCTTCCCTCTTCTGATTCCCCTCTGTGGACCTGGGCTCCCTCCCCCCCCTCCCTCCCACTGGCTTTCAGCTGCTGGAGGGAGAGACACAGACCCAGTGCATCTTTCTGTAAATGTCCTACTGTCCCGCTGCACTAATACCCCTCCCTGGTCTTCCCTCTTCTGATTCCCCTCTGTGGACCTGGGCCCCCTCCCCCCCTCCCTCCCACTGGCTTTCAGCTGCTGGAGGGAGAGACACAGACCCAGTGCAATGTTCTGTAAATGTCCTACCGTCCCGCTGCACTAATCCCCCTCCCTGGTCTTCCCTCTTCTGATTCCCCTCTGTGGACCTGGGCTCCCTCCCCCCCCTCCCTCCCACTGGCTTTCAGCTGCTGGAGGGAGAGACACAGACCCAGTGCATCTTTCTGTAAATGTCCTACTGTCCCGCTGCACTAATCCCCCTCCCTGTTCTTCCTTCTTCTAATTCCCCACTGTGGACCCGGGCCCCCTCTCCCACCCCCGCAGCACCACCGGCTTCCCGCTCCTGCCGGCTGCTGATGCACAGGCCAACAGAGAGTGGGGGAAGGGGCCGGTAAATATCTAATTTACCGGCCCCTCCCTTTTCTGAATTGGACACATTGTGCCCATTCATAACTGAGCATAGTAAATTGTGATTACCATGCTTCAGTTTACGAATGAACAGGAGCCTCTGCCTCACATTTATTCATCCTCATAGCAACTGAGGCTATAGAGCAGTGATGGCAAACTTTGGCACCCCAGATGTTTTGGAACTACATTTCCCATGCTGCTCAACTACACTGCAGAGTGCTTGAGCATCATGGGAAATGTAGTTCCAAAACATCTGGGGTGCCAAGGTTCGCCGTCACTGCTATAGAGAAAGGAATTGAAGAATCCGTGTCCTCAATTCTTTTTTCTCTCTCAAAGGTGAGATGTTAGGCGTCAGTTTAGACAGCATTGTAAAAAAAAAAAAAATCATTTAAAAAATGTAAAAAAATATATAATTTTTAAAATTGTAAAAAAAAATGTAAATATCGGAAACAATTATTTAATTGCAGTGTTATTTATGTTATTAAGGTTAAACTCACAGATACAGATTTAGCCACTCTGGACGGTGGTCTGAGGGATAGCCTGTAATGCACTGTGCCCAGGATGCCACTGCCAGTGGTCAAAGGAGGCCACACACAGTGCTGGATGGTGATCTAAGGGGAAGCCTCAGACCTGCTGTAATTGTAATGTACTACACACTCAGTCTGCTCTCTGCTTTGGATGTGGGCGCCTGGCTGGTGGTGGTCTCGTGAGTCGGGACTCGGGAGTGGGACAGTCTCGTCGGGAGTGGGACAGTCTCGCCGGGACTCGGGAGTGGGATAGTCTCGCTGGGACTCGGGAGTGGGACAGTCTCGTCAGGAGTGGGACAGTCTCGTCGAGACTCGGGATAGGGACAGTCTCGTCGGGACTCGGGAGTGGGACAGTCTCATCGGGATTTGGGAGTGGGGCAGTCTCGTTGGAACTCGGGAGTGGGACAGTCTCGTCGGGACTTGGGAGTGGGACAGTCTCTTTGGAGTGGGACAGTCTCGTCGGGACTCGGGAGTGGGACAGTCTCGTTCTCGTCAGGACTCGGGAGTGGGACAGTCTCGTTGGGACTCGGGAGTGGGACAGTCTCGTTCTCCTCAGGACTCGGGAGTGGAACAGTCTCGTCGGGACTCGGGAGTGGGACAGTCTTGTCGGGACTCGGGAGTGGGACAGTCTCGTCGGGACTGGGACAGTCTCGTCGGGACTCGGGAGTGGGACAGTCTCATCGGAGTGGAACAGTCTCGTTGGGACTCGGGAGTGGGACAGTCTCGTCGGGACAATGGAGTGGGACAGTCTCGTCGGGACTCTGGAGTTGGACAGTCTCGTTGGAGTGTGACAGTCTCATTGGGACTCTGGAGTGGGACAGTCTCGTCGGGACTCTGGAGTGGGACAGTCTCATCAGGACTCTGGAGTGGGACAGTCTTGTCGGGACTCTGGAGTGGGACAGTCTCGTCGGGACTCGGGAGTGGGACAGTCTCGTTGGGACTCGGGAGTGGGACAGTCTCGTTGGGACTCGGGAGTGGGACAGTCTCGTTGGGACTCGGGAGTGGGACAGTCTCGTCGGGACTCGGGAGTGGGACAGTCTCGTCAGGACTCGGGAGTGGGACAGTCTCGTCGGGAGTGAGACAGTCTCTTTGGGACTCGGGAGTAGGACAGTCTCATTGGGACTGTGACAGTCTCGTCGGAGTGGAACAGTCTCGTCGGGACTCGGGAGTGGGACAGTCTCGTCGGGACTCGGGAGTGGGACAGTCTCGTCGGGACTCGGGAGTGGGACAGTCTCGTTGGAGTGTGACAGTCTCGTTGGGACTCTGGAGTGAGACAGTCTCGTTGGGACTCTGGAGTGAGACAGTCTCATCGGGACTCTGGAGTGGGACAGTCTCGTCGGGAAAGGGACAGTCTCATCGGGACTCGGGAGTGGGACAGTCTCGTTGGAAGTGGGACAGTCTCATCGTGACTCGTGAGTGGGACAATCTCATTTGGGACTGGTACAGTCTCGTCGGGAGTTGGACAGTCTCATTGGGACTCTGGAGTGGGACAGTCTCGTCGGGAAAGTTACAGTCTCATCGGGACTCGGGAGTGGGACAGTCTCATCGGGACTCGGGAGTGGGACAGTCTCATTTGGGACTGGGACAGTCTCGTCAGTGGAACAGTCTCGTTGGGACTCGGGAGTGTGACAGTCTCGTTGGGACTCTGGAGTGGGACAGTCTCGTCGGGACTCTGGAGTGGGACAGTCTCGTCGGGAAAGGGACAGTCTCATCGGGACTCGGGAGTGGGACAGTCTCGTTGGGAGTGGGACAGTCTCATCGGGACTCGGGAGTGGGACAGTCTCATTTGGGACTGGGACAGTCTCGTCGGGAATGGGACAGTCTCATTGGGACTCGGGAGTGGGACAGTCTCATCTGGACTCGGGAGTGGGAAAGTCTCATCGGGAGTGGGACAGTCTCATTGGGACTCGGGAGTGGGACAGTCTCGTCGGGACTCGGGAGGCATGGCTGTCTGTAATGCACAGTGCTGCTTTGGTCTTTGCCTGTCGTGGTGCACACAGTCGCTTGCTTGCTGGGAGCGGAGGCAGGTCAGTTCATGAGGGTAAACCTCCCTCCTTGCCATTTTGGTCCCGTTTTCGTTTGTTAACGAAAACGGATTTGATTTTTTTTGTCATCGTTTTCGCCAGTGGACAAAAATGTGCTGTACTTTTTTTTTTTAATGAAAATGTTTTTGTGGACGAAATTAACACTACTATGCCATAGTTGCCAACTGTCCCGGATTTCCTGGGACATTCCCGGGATTTAGACTCCATTCCCGAATTTGTTGTGTCCCGTTAAATGTCCCGAGAAATCCGGTTCTTCAAGGATTTTCGCCGCCGCTGCTAGAGGTCTGCGGCCGGCGGAGACATTGTCTCCGCCGGCCGCCATTTTAATGAAGATCAGGAAGACGGCTGGGGTGGCTAGACGGAGCTCCTGCGTCTCCGCCCCGCTCCGCCTCGCCCCGCCTACCCCCCGCCCCGCTGCCAGTCTGTTATGGAAAGGGGCGGGGGTTCTAGCCATGCGGCCGGTGGACACTGTCTACTACACTAGGACACCTGAGGTGGGGAGGGGCGCACCGCTGTGGGAATCTGATGTAAGGGGGGCTCCACTGGGGACACCTGATGTGAGGGAGGGCTCCGCCGGGGACACCTGATGTGAGGGGGGGCTCCGCCGGGGACACCTGATGTGAGGGGGGGCTCCACTGGGGACACCTGATGTGAGGGGCGCTCCGCCAGGGACTCCTGGTATGAGGGGGGCTCCGCTGGGGACATCTGATGTAAGGGGGGCTCCGCTGGGGGGCACCTGATGCAAGGACGGACTCTGCTGGGTCATCTGACGCAAGGACAGACTCTGCTGGTGGCAGGCGACGTGGCTAGTGACACGCTCAGGGATCCCACTGATTCTGCATTATGGTGAGTTGAATGATTTCATTTTATATTACAATGTAATAATAGAAATAATGCACTTCAATCATCCTGACACCGTAACAACCATGGTGCCGGGATGATTGAAGCGTTAACACCAGGTGTTTGGAGTATCTTTATCTGCTGATTGTTAAACTTTCTAGAATACACATATTTTTATTGTGTAGGATCTGGAGCTGCTGTCCCGTCGTTTCCCTCTCCCCCTTTCCCCCTCTCCCCCTTTCCCTCTCCATCCCTCATTCATCTCAGACTCTAACCACACCCTCTTGAGCCACGCCCATTTAAGCCACGCCCACTATTTCCCCATAAACCACGCCCATTTTTCTCCGCGAAGCGCGCCACACTTGTATATTTTTCCTAAACCACGCCTACAAAAGAATGCCCCACCCCCTAATTATTGTACGGCTCCGCCTACAGCCAAAAAAGTGTCCCACATTTTTTTTTTACAATGTTGGCAACTATGCTATGCACGCTGCATTAATATTCTCTTTGGAGCGCTCAAAAGGTGTCCAAGTTCTGTTACAATCTTATAGTGTATGCTTAAAAAAAAAATATATATATATATATATATAATGCTGTGAGCCACTAGAGCCACTAAAGCAGTGGTTCTCAACTCCAGTCCTCAGGACCCACCAACAGGCCAGGTTTGCAAGATAGCTGAAATACATCACAGGTGATATCACTTGCTGCTCAGTGATTGCAGTATTCTAGTCTGCAACTCCCCAAGGTAATACTTAAAATCTGACCTGTTGGTGGGTCCCGAGGACTGGAGTTGAGAACCACTGCACTAAAGTGTTCGGATTTGACTTGAAGAAAATGTGGCAGCCCTATGCACAGTGGAGGTAAGTATGACATGTTTGTAAATTTTAAATTAAAAACAATAAACGAGCCTTTACAATCACTTTAATTGAACAAGTTAGAAGCTGATTGGTTTCTATGCAGAAGTGAGCCTGATTTTGCACTCTCCAGCTTTAGTAAATAACCCACATTGCATATAATGTTGGAGTGAAGACAGCAGTTCCTCTATTCTCCACATGGTGGTGATATAGAGTAACATGCACAAACAGGAAGTGATGTAAAGTACAGACAGGAAGTGATTAGGTGTATAAACAGGAAGTTCTAGGTGAGAGGTGAGTCGGGAGGAAGTAGAGAGGAGACATTGCTGAAACTGGCAGCCGAGGAGGTAATAAGATCTTATTTTATATTTACACCCAGTAACCCCCCGTCATGTCCGTCCTCTTCCTCCATAGTCACTGTGATGCCTTTTATCTCCAATAACTGCTGCTACACATATATTGCATAATGATGTATAAATTATATCTTTTTTTTTTTGATAATTTCTTTTTATATTCGTTTTTGCATAATACAAAAAGAGAAATAAGATAAAAACACAGCTCGCCACGCAGGACGGGAATCATAAACAACATAACATAACATTCCACCCCCCCCACCCCCCCCCCGATCTAGGTTCACCACCCCGTGAGCAAATCCGCCCTCCCGCGTGCAAGGTCCCCAGACCAATAGGTGTACACATACCAACATCATATTAAAAGACATTCATATAGCAGCTGTACAGTTCTCATAGTAATGAGTCCAGCAATCATCTCCACATACAGCCATTGAGAGAGCAGTCAGTCCCCGAATAATCCCAGTGGGAACGCAGGAACAACAGAGCCCTACACTCCAATATCCAGGCCCAGGCAGACCTCCCCTTCCAGCTCAGTGAAGTCCATATAGTCATTAGGCTACAGAAAGATCGCCGTCCTACCAAATCTTCCAAACAGTGTCAAATTTTCTTGGACATCCTCTGCTCGGGTATGTTGCTTTATAGAACGAATTTAAGCCCTTTCCAGTATGATAGTGAGGGCGACACGGTTTTTTTCCCAATAAAGGATCAGTGCCTTACATGCATAAAACAACGACAGGCTAGATAAGGTACATTGGGCCCTAGTAGGTACCAAGCCAAGTAAGCGTGTCGCCCCCGTCAAGGGCAAAGGTATAGAGTATAAATTCTATCTAACACAGGGCTTGACAAATTTGCTTGGAATCTAGGAGCCAGCTAAAAAAGTTAGGAGCCAGTTTTTTTTTTTAAACGACCGACAGCTTTATTTTCAATATAAAAAATAACTAATCTTAAATTTACACAGAAAGACCGCCCCGCTAGAGGCCCGAATAGCGTCACTAAAACGACGGTAAAGCAGCACTAAAAATAGCGCCGCTTTACCGTCGACGCCCCCCGCGGCTCGGTGTGAAAGGGCTCTAAGGGTCCGATCAGGTCCGCCTGAAAAACAGACAGGTGAACCTGATCAGACAGCCCGTGTGAAAGGGGCCAAGCAGGGAAATAACAAATAAATTCATTTCAATTAGGAAAAAAATAAACAGTTTTTATATAAATAAAAAAAAAATAAAAGCTATTACAAAAAAAAAGGCTATCCCCACATTCACTTCCTTCTCTTCTCCACTTTGGGAAGGAGATGGGCGGGCAGTGAAAACAGGCAGGTATTTCGCATTAGCATTGCATTAGCATTGCTGGTTGTAATACCAACGGCCACCACAAGATGGCGCCAGATTCCAGAAGTACTCCAGAAGGACCGAAGAAGGCCGCAAAGCCCCGGCCTCAATTACCGGCCGGCGCGGCCCACGATCGCACGGGGGGGGGGTCGGAGTCCGCACAGAGATGGGATAACCCCCAGCTGTGCCGCGCCAGGTCGCTAATTCTAGTCGCAAATGCGATCTGGCGCCCGGGGTTTGTCGAGCCCTGATCTAACATATACCGCAGTGTTGTACAGAGAACACTGAGCCAGTCACATCAGTCTCTGCACCAGAGGAGCTTCTCCGCCAGGTGGTGCTGTTCTGCAGGCTCACTCTGTTGTGATCTCAGCTGAGAGAAGCAGCAGGCTTGTGGGGCCTCTCATGCAGGCTTTTCCCAGGCAAGTATGGACCATATTGGGGAAGATGACGGTGGAGGCTCTCCAGAGGCACTAAGGCCTACTCCATGTGCTCAAGCTGCAATTGATCCTGGGCCTGTTCCTTTGCAAGAGGAGTCCTTACAAGTCTTCCAGGATAAAGTGGTAAACAGAAAATGCTAAGGAGGAACAGAAACTTTCTGTCATGAAAGAAAATCTCAGGAAAAAGAAATCCCTGCATAGTAAGTCTGGAAACAGTAATAGGGAAGTATCCAAGCTGAAGTCTCTGGAGGATGCATTGAAAAAGCAGAAGTTGGTCGCCTCTCTGAAGGAAAGCACCAATGTGTTAAGAGAAAAGATGGAAACAGCCAGCATCACATTTTTAAAGTTATTCTTCAGTACGAAAACAGACAGAGGCGGAAATATTACATCCAAACTGTGAGTATTATTTTGGGATTAGCAAAGTGTCTCAATGACCTAAAAAAAAAAAAAAAAAAAAAAAGATTGGTCGCCGGACTCCCACTATGTGATAAGGTTGGTCACTCTTATAGCCGGTGCCCTGAGGCTTTGCACAATAAGCCAGAGTTAGTGGAGGAATTATTCCGTCTGGATAGAGAACAGTCTGGGTTGGCGGAGGTTGTACCATGGCATCCAAGTGTCTCTGTCCCGTCAGAATCTGTGTCTGTGAGGCCCTCTATGGTGTCAGTGTCCCCCCAGTCTGTGGTTTCCCATTCAGTGTCAGAAAGTGTGGTTGTCAAGTCTGTGTCTGCACCTATTGTTTATCAATGTGTAGTGAAAGCAGTGGAGGGTGCTGGACCACAATGTATGGTGGTGCCAACCCCTCCTCCACGGCGTGGCAGAAGTGCGGCTGGAGGTCGGCAGACACTGAGGGGTGGAGTGAGGGATGGATTGGATGATGGGGGAGGGGAGGTGGGAGGGAATGAGAATGGCTGGTGCAGAATGAAAGGTGAATGATGTGGAATTTTGGGTGAATGATGTGTGGGGGAGGGGTTAATGGGGGGGGGGGGGGTTGGAATCGCATCCTGATGGTGATTAAGTCTCAAAAGGTTTCTTAGCCTGTATTGTGTTTTAAGCTGAGGTTCGGGGTTTGTAGTCTCTTTTTTGTTGCCATTAAAATATGTTATCTTGTCAGGAAACGGTTTTCTTTACTTGCTGATGTAAGCACGCTTGTTTTTGTTTAGTTGTTACTTATTTTTGTGTAAATATGATTTTATTAATGAACTGTATGTTTGTATGATTTTTTAATAAAAACATTTCCACTCTAATGTCCCCTCCCCCTACAGTCACACACTATTATTATTATTATACATTTACTGTATATAGCTCTGACATATACCGCAGTGCTGTACAGAGATCACTGAGCCAATCACATCAGTCTCTGTACCAGAGGAGCTTACACTCTAATGTCCCCTCCCCCACAGTCACACGCTATTATTATTATACATGTATATAGCTCTGACATATACCGCAGTGCTGTACAGAGATCACTGAGCCAATCGCATCAGTCTCTGTACCAGAGGAGCTTACACTCTAATATCCCCTCCCCCACAGTCACATACTATTATTATTATTATTATTATTATTATTATACATGTATATAGCGCTGACATATGCCGCAGTGCTGTATAGAGAATATTGTACATTGTGCCATTCACACACCTATATATTACATTGGTATATAAGTAATAAAAAAGTAGTAACTGGTTAACTCTTGTAGGGTAACCTGTAGCTATGAAAATAAATGTATGTCAATAGTAAGAGGATGATTGTAGAAAACAACACAGACAGGTCATGCTTCAGTCAAATTGACCATAATGTATGAGACGTAATTCCATCTATGATTCATCTACAGAGAGAAGCATTGTATATAGGTCACATGACCACATCAATAAGGATGGAAGAGGACCAGAGTCACATGACCGAGAGGATATTAGACCTCACCATGGAGATCATCTACCTGCTGACCGGAGAGGTGAGGAGGATTCTGGGAGGTCACATGACATCACTCTTATCTCTATTAATAAAACACAGACCTGACCGGAGAGGTGAGGAGGATTCTGGGAGGTCACATGACATCACTCTTATCTCTATTAATAAAACACAGACCTGACCGGAGAGGTGAGGAGGATTCTGGGAGGTCACATGACATCACTCTTATCTCTATTAATAAAACACAGACCTGACCGGAGAGGTGAGGAGGATTCTGGGAGGTCACATGACATCACTCTTATCTCTATTAATAAAACACAGACCTGACCGGAGAGGTGAGGAGGATTCTGGGATTCTAACGTGATGTTCCTATTGGTTCCTCAATACAGAGATTTCCTCTTGTGAAGTCAGGTGATCCTATGACCATCACAGTGCCTCCGTGTGACTCCCTAAAACCTGAGAGACACAACATGGAGAAGATTCTAGAAGTCACCAAGAAGATGATGGAGCTGCTGACAGGAGAGGTGAGCTGTGCCGGGAATTCTGGGACATTATCCAGTAACAGACAAGGGATGTGTCTGGATGGTGACTGTATCATTGTGTGTGTCAGGTTCCTATAAGGTGTCAGGATGTCACTGTCTATTTCTCCATGGAGGAGTGGGAGTATTTAGAAGGACACAAGGATCTCTACAAGGACGTCATGATGGACAATCAGCCGCCCCTCACATCACCGGGTAAGAGGAGACTTTATTGTAAAGGAGAGAGCAGTACGGAGGGTCCACCTAGATCCCCCATCATCTGATAAACACATAGAAACAATGTATTCAGTCAGTGTGTGTGTTTCCTACAGATGGATCCAGTAATGGGAACCCACCAGAGAGATGTCCCCGTCCTCTGTATTCCCGGGATTCCACACGGGAAGGTCACACCATCCCTCACCATCATCAGGTAGGTGGAACTGAGGGACTAAAATCTTTAAAGAAAATTTAAATGTATTCTTTGATTATTAGCACTTGTGTTATTTTCTTCCTTCTGTGTGTTTAGGGTGAAGATCTGATTAATATGAAAGTTGGGATTAAAGAGGAAGAAGAAGAAGATGAGGGATCTGTGAGAGGTGATCGATGGTCTGTGGAGGAACGGATGGTAGCAATTAAAAAGGAGGAATCTTCTCTACACATCGGCACAGGTGAGTTATAATAACTAAAGAAGAAAGAAGTTGCTTCTCATTCTATTCCAGCATTCCTCTAATGTCTGCACATCGATACAGAAAAGACGAGGAATCGCCAGACATTCACAGCATCCTGGAAAAGACGGAATTCTAAATAATAGACCATCAAACCGGAGAGGCCATTTCTACTTGTTGTCCTGTCTTCCTTTTCTAGTGTCTCTTCCCCTTGTGGTTCCTTTCTGCTCCTCCAGCGCTAACTGTTGCACCAGTGGGTGGGGGGGAGGGGGTGTGGCGTGCTGAGAGGCCGAGCCAGCTGCTGCTCAAGTACCTGGGTGAATCCCAACATTAAAGTCAGGATACCTCCAGAGCCTGGATCGGCTGAGTGACGCCAGCCGCCTTGCGGGCTTTGACTTAAGGGTCACAGGAGTGCAGAATGAAGTGCGCCCCCTGTGACCTCCAGGAGGAGAGCTTTGGCCTTACATCTCCTTTGACCACTTCAGTACCGGGCACTTTTACCCCCTTCCTGCCCAGGCCAATTTTCAGCGCTGTCGCACTTTATTGTGCGGTCATGCAACACTGTACACAAATGACATTTTTATCATTTTTTGTTTCACACAAATAGAACTTTCTTTTGGTTGTATTTAATCACCTCCTGGGTTTTTTATTTTTTTGCTAAATAAATTAAATTATTATTATACATTTATATAGCTCTGACATATACCGCAGTGCTGTACAGAAGAAAGGGGAGTTAAGATCTGGACTGACCACTCAAACCACCTCCATCCCTGAATACATAGAAACATGGGGGGGAGATCGCCCTGGGACTTTGAATGAGGTGGAAGAGATTAGGCACACATACGTAACAGTGTAATAAAATAATTTTATTATTTACAGAATGCTGCAACCAATGGGAATAGCAATAAGTGTGCATTACCCGGCATAGTGGCCAAGTTATCAGCAATAGCAAAAGACAAAACATCAATCATTACACATAGTGCATATCTATAAGACAAGAGTACAATACATAATGAATAGCTGCATCAGTTGGGAGGCATACAGAGTAACAAATGGGTGAATTGTTTCATACATGGATAAGGTAATATGTGAATGATATACCCACAACATAACAACCCAACAGTAAAAGGCATGTAAAGAGCATCGATGGTGCCCTACGCGTTTCGCGAGTCCCAGCTCGCTCTTCAGGGGCAGATGCGTCAATATAATATCTGAAACAAGACATGATAGGGTAAATGGGTATATAGGGGGATGGATGAGAGGGTAGAAATAGGGGGAGTATGGTAGTTGGTGGAAGAGGTCAAGGAAGTAGGAGACCTATACCGCAGTGCTGTACAGAGAACACTGAGCCAGTCACTGTACCAGAGGAGCTTACACTCTAATGTCCCCTCCCCCCCACAGTCACATCAGTCTCTGTACCAGAGGAGCTTACACTCTAATGTCCCCTCCCCCACAGTCACATCAGTCTCTGTACCACAGAAGCTTACACACTAATGTCCCCTCCCCCACAGTCACATCAGTCTCTGTACCAGAGGAGCTTACACTCTAATGTCCCCTCCCCCCCACAGTCACATCAGTCTCTGTACCAGAGGAGCTTACACACTAATGTCCCCTCCCCCACAGTCACATCAGTCTCTGTACCACAGAAGCTTACACACTAATGTCCCCTCCCCCACAGTCACATCAGTCTCTGTACCAGAGGAGCTTACACTCTAATGTCCCCTCCCCCACAGTCACATCAGTCTCTGTACAGAGAAGCTTGCACTCTAATGTCCCCTCCCCCCACAGTCACATCAGTCTCTGTACAGAGGAGCTTGCACTCTAATGTCCCCTCCCCCCCACAGTCACATCAGTCTCTGTACCAGAGGAGCTTACACTCTAATGTCCCCTCCCCCACAGTCACACACTATTATTATTATACATTTATATAGCTCTGACATATACCGCAGTGCTGTACAGAGAACACTGAGCCAGTCACATCAGTCTCTGCACCAGAGGAGCTTACACTCTAATGTCCCCCCCCCCCCCACAGTCACATCAGTCTCTGTACCAGAGGAGCTTACACTCTAATGTCCCCTCCCCCACAGTCACACACTTCTATTATTATTATACATTTATATAGCTCTGACATATACTGCAGTGCTGTACAGAGAACACTGAGCCAGTCACGTCAGTCTCTGTACCAGAAGAGCTTACACTCTAATGTCCCCTCCCCCACAGTCACATCAGTCTCTGTACCAGAGAAGCTTACACTCTAATGCCCCCCCCCCCCCCACAATCACACACTATTATACATTTATATAGCTCTGATATTTACAATATTACAATTGTCATGTGATCAGCCCCTACCCTGTCCACCTTTAGGAGATCCTTGAAAACTAATTTATTCAGGGAAGCCGATCCCACACCCACCTAAGAGTCCCCGAGCCACCCCCATCAAATCATTCTTTGCAGCTATTACCTTTTGTACCACCACCCCCTCCCTTTAGAATGTAAGCTCTACGAGCAGGGCCCTCCTGTACCTTCTGTATTGAACTGTACTGTAATTGTGTTGTCCCCCTTATACATTGTAAAGCGCTGCGTAAACTGTTGGCGCTATATAAATCTTGTATAATAATAATAATAATCTGCTGTGATTGGTCACAGTGATCACATGGTACTGGCAGCGGGCCGATACGCTGATCAGTCATTGGCTGTCTCCAATTTACACAGCCAGTGACAAGTCGTGCCACAGCGCGGCCCGGGAGGACATCCCATGACATCCTCCTGAGGCGCGCCCCGTCACGGGGCCGCGCTGCAGCACAACTTGATTGCACAAGAGTCCCGCTCGGCCGGTATTTTTGCTATAGGCTGGGTTGGAACTCATTAAAGCAAGCTTGTGGGATAACTCGTTCCTTCGTCAGGGTTTATACATTTCTGAACAATGTTTCTGAGACTCACCTATTTATACACAGTTAATGTTTATTAAAATACTTCTTCCCAACAGGACACGATGTGACCACCCAAGAGGGGCCTCAAATGTTATCCTTGGACCATACCGCAGAAGACGATGACCTTGCAGAATGTTCTCCAGAAGCAAACACCGACGCTCAAAAGTTAAATTGCAGGCCTCATTGTGTGGATAGATCCACGGGTTCCTCCAGTCCTGAAGACTGTTTCCATGAGTCCCATATTACAACCAATGAAGTCCATCCAAGGCTTCCCGTTGCGGAGAGATCCTTGGATCCATCCATCCTCCAGAGACCACCTTCCAGTCATTCAGACACTTCTTCACACAAAGACGATAAAACAATCCTGTGGTCTGAAACCAAGGAAGCTTCTAGATCATCACCGACTCTTGCTGAAGGTCAAAGGGAACATTCATTTCGATGCCTAGAGTGCGGGAAATGTTTCAAACAAATGGCAGGTCTTCTCAAACACCAGAGACGCCACACCAGCGAGCCTTCTTTATTTTCGTGTTCAAAGTGTGAGAAAAGTTTCGCTCGGAAAGCCAACCTTCTTACGCATCAGAAAAGCCACACGGACGAAAGTCCTTTTTCCTGTCTGGAGTGCGGGAAATGTTTCGTTTGGAAGAGTTCGCTCCTTAGACACCGGAAAAGTCACGCGGGCCAGCGTCCTATCGTATGTTCGGAGAGCGGGAAGTGTTTGGTTCAGAAAGCAGACCTTCTTGCCCACAAAAGAAGACCTACGGCAGAGCAATCTTTTTTATGCCCAGAGTGCGGGAAGCGTTTCACTCAAGAAGGAGACCTTCTAACGCACCGAAGGAGTCACACGGACGAGCGATCTTTTTTATGCCCAGAGTGCGGGAAGTGTTTCACTCGAGAAGGAGACCTTCTAACGCACCGAAGGAGTCACACGGGCGAGCGATCTTTTTTATGCTCAGAGTGCGGGAAGTGTTTCACTCGAGAAGGAGACCTTCTAACGCACCAAAGGAGTCACGCGGGCGAGCGTTCTCCTTTGAATCCAGAATTCAGGAAAGGTTTCACTAAGGAAAGAGAATTTCGGAGTTGCACAAAGGAGCGTCCTTTCTCATGTTCAGAGTGCGGGAAATGTTTTGTAGATAAAGGAAACCTTCTCATCCACCAGAGAATTCACACGGGCGAACGTCCCTTTTTGTGTTCAGACTGCGGGAAGTGTTTCGTCCAAAAGGGAAGCCTTCTCTCGCACCAGAAAGTTCACACCGGCGAGCGTCCTTTTTCCTGTCCAGAGTGCGGGAAATGTTTCGCTTGGAAGGGAGCGCTTATTAGGCACCAGAGGAGTCACACGGGCGACCGTCCGTTTTCGTGTTTGGAGTGCGGGAAAGGCTTCACCCAGAAGGGACACCTTCGCAGGCACCAAAGATGTCACACTGGCGAGCGCCCTTTTCCCTGTCCGGAGTGCGGGAAATGTTTTACGTTGAAATCACATCTGATTAAGCATGAGAAAACTCATGCCCGTTGATACCAGTGACAGAAGTATGGCGGCGTTCCATAGTCCTTTATCGGACCACATCTAAGCTACTTTGGATGGTGTCACGTCCCTGTCTATTATTATTTGTGTCTAAAATACAAACTGATCACACAATACTGTATACCAAATAATAAAGTAATACACACTACACCGCCATACACCACATGTAGAGCAGGGATGTCAAACTCCATTTCATCGCGGGCTGCATCAGCATTATGGTTGCCCTCAAAGGACCAGTTGTATCTGTAAGACTAGATGTTCAGAGCACCTCCCCCCCAAAAAATCAGAAGTCAAGATTCCTCCACCCTTCCTTACATCAGATGTCAAGGGCCCCCTCACCATCAGAAGTCAAGATTCCTCCACCCTTCCTTACATCACATGTCAAGGGCCCCCTCCATCATTAGAAGTCAAGATTCCTCCACCCTTCCTTACATCACATGTCAAGGGCCCCCTCACCATTAGAAGTCAAGATTCCTCCACCCTTCCTTACATCACATGTCAAGGGCCCCCTCCACCATTAGAAGTCAAGATTCCTCCACCCTTCCTTACATCACATGTCAAGGGCCCCCTCCACCATTAGAAGTCAAGATTCCTCCACCCTTCCTTACATCACATGTCAAGGGCCCCCTCCACCATTAGAAGTCAAGATTCCTCCACCCTTCCTTACATCACATGTCAAGGGCCCCCTCCACCATTAGAAGTCAAGATTCCTCCACCCTTCCTTACATCACATGTCAAGGGCCCCCTCCACCATCAGAAGTCAAGACCCCCGCACCCTCCCTTACATCGGATGCCTAGGGCCCCCCCACCATCGGAAGTCAAGAGTCCCGCACCCTCCCTTACATCGGATGCCTAGGGCCCCCCTCCACCATTAGAAGTCAAGAGTTCATCACCTTCCCTTACATCAGATGTCAAGCCCCCCCCCCACCATTAGAAGTTAAGAGTCCATCACCCTCCCTTACTTTAGATGTCAAGGCCCCCCCCACAATTAGAATTAAAATGTCCCCCACCCTCCTTTACATCAAATGTCAAGGCCCCCCACAATTAGAAGTCAAGAGCCCCCCACCCTTTCTTGCATCAGAAGTAAAGCCCCCCACCATCAGAAGTCAAGAGTCCCGCACCCTTCCTTACATCGAATGCCTAGGGCCCCCTCCACCATTAGAAGTCAAGAGCCCCCCACCCTCCCTTAGATCAGATGTCAAGGCCCCCCCATCATTAGAAGTCAAGAGCCCCTCACCGTCCCTTACATCAGATGTCAAGTCCCACCCCCACACCCAATTAGAAGTCAAGAGCCCCCCACCCACCCTTAAATCAGATGCCAAGGGCCCCCCTCCACCATTAAAAGTAAAGAGCCCCCTGCCCCACCCCCCCACAATTAGAAGTAAAATGTCCCCCACCCTCCCTTACATTAGGTTTTAAGGCCACCCCCACAATTAGAATTCAAGAATCCCCCCCTCCCTTACATCAGATGTTGAGGCCCCCCACCCCATAATTAGAAGTCAAGAGTCCATCATCCTCCCTTACATCAGATGTCAAGGGCCCCCCACCATCAGATGTCAAGGGCCCCCCCACAATTAGAAGTAAAATGCCCCCCACCCTCCCTTACATCAGATGTCAAGGCCCCCCTGCCTCCATCAGAAGTCAAAAGTCCCCCACCCTCCCCTAAATCACAGTGCACCCCCTTACCTTGTGCTGCTGCCAGGAAGAAGCTGGGCAGAGCTGGGAAGCAAAAAGTGGAGGGTCTAGAGGAGGGCTGGAGTCTGCCGAATGCCGAGATCAAAGGAGGAGGTGCTGCGGCTGCAGAGAGGCGCAGGATCTGTAGGAGGAGTTCTGTCTTCCTCACTACTAAGACAGGGAAGGGCAGGGGGACAGATATGAGCCTCTCTGTGGCTGCATGGAGAAGTGCAGGATCTGGTGGAGGAGTTCTGGCCTCTTCTTGGTCGCTGATTGCTGAGACAAGGTGGGGGTTGCCACAGCTGAAGGAGAGGTGCAAAGGGCCACATGAAATGGCCTGGAGGGACAGATTTGGGGCCCCCGAGCCTTGTGTTTGACACATGGGATGTAGAGAAACAGGACACAGGTGGTGGCAATGACCTTACAATGTAAGGGGGGGAGGAGAATGTTGGAGAACACACTGGAACTTAATGAGGTTTAGAGAGTTTAATTTGTATCTTATGATAGGAGATACTGGGTGCGTTTTTTTTTAGCTAGAAGAAAAGGCGACTCATTGGAGATCTAACATGTTTAGGAATATAAAATGTGGGAAAAAAAAAGCTCTCCAATGAACATTTCACCCTTCAAACTCTTCATGGGACAAGGAACATCCAACCTGGTGGAATTCATACCTATGTGAAGCATTTTGCCTCTTAAATACAACAAATTCTGTTCAGCCAGGCTTATGATACACAAAATGTATAATCACCAAATTGCTTGGGAATTTAACCAAGCCTCGTTTTGAGATTTGGTGTTTACAAGTTAAAATCATTTTTTTTTTGCTAGAAAATTACTTAGAACCCCCAAACATTATATATTTTTTTTTTTTTCAGACACCCTACAGAATAAAATGGCGGTCGTTGCAATACTTTGTCACACCGTATTTGCACAGCGGTCTCAGAAGCACAATTTTTGGGGGAAAAATAGTTTTTTTGAATTGAAAAATAAGAAATCAGTAAAGTTGGCCCAATTGATAGTAAATTGTAACCCAACATGTCACGCTTCAACATTGTGCCCGCTCATGGAAAGGCGACAAACTTTGACCCTTAAAAATCTCCATAGGGGACGTTTAAAAATTTCTACAGGTTACCAGTTTTGAGTTACAGAGGAGGTCTAGGGCTAGAATTATTGCTCTCGCTCTAACGATCGCGGTGATACTTCACATGTGTGGTTTGAACACCGTTTTCATATGCGGGTGCGACTTACATATGCTTTCGTCTCTGTGCGCAAGCTCGGCGGGACGGGGCGCATGAATTATTTTTTTATTAGTTTATTTTTACACTGTCTTTTTAAAAAAAAACAAATTTTTGGGTCACTTTTATTCCTATTACAAGGAATGTAAACATCCCTTAAAAAATAGTAGTATTAGAAAATCCCTAGTAATAGAAAAAAAAAGCATGACAGGACCTCTTTAATGTGAGATCTGGGGTCAAAAAGACCTCCCATCTCATATTTACAATAAAATGCACTAAAAAAATTAAATGTAATATTTTTTTTTACAAAAAAAAAATAAAATTGCCATTTAAGACCATTGGGCGGAAGTGACGTTTGATGTCGCTTCTGCCATCCAATGGTGTGGAGCGAAGTGGGGGCCATCTTTTCCTCGGCATCAAGCCTGTGAGGGAAAAGGACCCGACCATCTCCGCCGCTACTGACGGCTCGGGTAAGCGGCGGAGAGGTCCGGAGCGCGGCGGGAGTGGGGTTGCCCTCTCCCGTCCCCGGTAAGTGATCTCGCAGCGAATCCGCCGCTGAGACCACTTTTATCTGAAAGCTGACCGCCCACTTTTGAAGAGGATATAGGGGTTATGGCAGCTAGCTGCTGCCATAACAATGGTATTCCCCTTCAAACAGCCGACGTATAACGTCGTCGGGCGGTCGGCAAGTGGTTAAATATGCCTCCGATACTGACACAAATATCACAATTATCTGTTAAAAGTCTCACGAGTTTATTATGACCTTGATGTTAAAACTGTCGCATTGGCCTTTAAAAACATAATACAAATGACAGTACATAGTAGCCAGGCTGAGGGCTGGAATCTACGCGTTTTGTAGGATGGCCAACTCCTTCGGGCCTCAGAAATATATCAACAGATTTTTGGACAATAAACACTCCCTCGGCGCAGACAAATTCCAAGGATTGGGGGGGGGACACATAAGATGAGCCCACCCAGCCCATGGGAAGATCTTAGAGGGTGCCCAATAGTCAAGTCTGGATCACCATACAGGTATCTTTAACTTTTAAGTGGCCCCTTGATAGAATGATGAGATTGGGGGGGCACATACAATGACCCCACCCAGCCTATAGGAAGATCCTAGAGGGCACCCAATAGTCAAACCTGGATCACCATACAGGTATCTACCTTTTCAGTGGCCCCTTGATAGAATGATGAGATTGGGGGGGGGGCACATACAATGACCCCACCAAGCCTATAGGAAGATCCTAGAGGGCACCCAATAGTCAAATCTGGATCTCCATACAGGTATCTACCTTTTAAGTGGCCCCTTGATAGAATGATGAGATTGGGGGGGGGGCACATACAATGACCCCACCCAGCCTATAGGAAGATCCTAGAGGGCACCCAATAGTCAAACCTGGATCACCATACAGGTATCTACCTTTTCAGTGGCCCCTTGATAGAATGATGAGATGGGGGGGGGGGGGGGCACATACAATGACCCCACCAAGCCTATAGGAAGATCCTAGAGGGCACCCAATAGTCAAATCTGGATCTCCATACAGGTATCTACCTTTTAAGTGGCCCCTTGATAGAATGATGAGATTGGGGGGGGGGGGCACATACAATGACCCCACCCAGCCTATAGGAAGATCCTAGAGGGCACCCAATAGTCAAATCTGGATAAGTAGCCCCTTGATAGAATGATGAGGTGAGTGATTTTAACAATGTTCTATTAAGGGGCTACTTAAAAGTTTAGGATACCAGTATGTATGGTGATCGATCCAGACTTGGCTAAATATCTCTGAGGCAGCTGCACTCACTAAATTTCCACACATAAAATAGAAACAGGAATTATCCTAATTGTGTTGTGCTGCCAGCAAATGAAAAGTGCGAGTGTGTAACAAAAAAAACAATGATAAAAAAACCTAAATTCCTAAAGTATCCATAAAAGTCATATAAGTGTTCAATAGAGCAACTTGGTTAAAAGTCCCAAATAGTTAAAAAAGTGCTATGTGCAAAAGTCCATATACGAGGGAAAACATGCAAATACAACGACCCCGTTATTCCCACAAATTGATAGATTTCTCACCACTTGTGTGCATTATTGGGCAGTACAGTGGTGTAGTGGTTAGCACTTTTGCCTAGCAGTAAAAAGGTTTGCTGGTTGGAATCCCAACCTCCCTGGAGTTTGCATGTTCTCCCTGTGCCTGCGTGGGTTTCCTCCGAGTACTACCAATTTCCTCTCACACTCCAAAGACATGCTGGAAGGTAAATTGGATCCTGTCTAAATTGGCCCTACTATGTACGAATGCGAGTTAGGGATCTTAGATTGTAAGCTCCTTGAGGGTAGGGACTGACGTGAATGTATAATATATATGTAAAGCGCTGCGTAAATTGACGGCGCTATATAAGTGCCTGAAATAATAATAATTACTCTGTTGCCCCAGTGATGACATCTCATAGGACAAAACATGTCAGGCGGAGCTACAGCGGATCCGCTTGCTAAGCAGGGGGTATACCCGCTGAGCAGGCAGATGACAGGTCCAGATACTGTCAGATGCAAGTAAACTGTCTGTCCGTTACCATCCGACTGTCATCGGCGAGGGTCACCGGACACATATCTGAGAGAGCGATGGATGTTCTGATCGGATCGGCCTGAGAAACCGACAGGTGGACCCAATCTGTCCATCCGTGTGATAGATTTTTCAGGGTACAGTTTGGGCCACAGTGACCATTTCTAGATGTTCTTTACTTACTGTATAATCTATTTCTTGGAGTCCATTGAGTGACAAAGGAATTTGGAACCAGTTGGGTTATACTGCCGCCTACAGGAGGTTAGGACATTGGCAAACATAACATTTCCAATCTCTGTATAACCCTCTTCTACCCAGCAGGACTCTGTTTTGTGATAAAGGAATACCAGGACCAGTAAAAAAAAAAAATGCAGAAGGGTGGGACCTGTGTCCCTCAATGGAAATTTTGTTTTACGGCAGGTACTAAAAATCTTATTTTCTTTTTCGTCCATTGAGGAATTCAGAAACAGTCCAAAAGCAGTTCAACCGATAGGTGGGCAGCAACCATTGACAGACCCACAAAAACCAGGTTCAAATGAGAAAACAGTCAAGATGAGAAGACCCAAGCTTTTTTTCGCTGACCAAAGATGGCTCTTTTTTTTTTTTTTTTTGATCAGCCGTTTGGCTGAAATTTGGCCCCTTTCACACAAAGGGTCTGATTAGGTCTGCCTGTCAGTTTTTCAGGCAGACCTGATTAGACGGTCCATTCACCGCTATTGAATTCAACTGTTGAGTGGAAACGGTCATATATAGATCAAAATGTACCCTCTCCTTGCTGATCTGGACGAATTTCAATCCATCTATGGCCAGCTTAAGACTCCAAACCCATAGGATTTAGGGAAGAAGCATTTCATGATAAGAATAAGGTTGCTCTCATAGGTATAGGAAAAGGTGAGAAAGCTCACAGCATAATTTTCCAAATGAAAACTGAAATTATCCCTGAGGCCAAACAAACGCCTAAGGCTGTTAACCTTGACTGAAAATGGAGGTAAGATACCCAAGAGGTACCCCTACATGGGTAAGCAGGGATGAACAGTATAGCACAAACACAGAATGATGCAAGTGAACCAGGAGAACATGAGGATGATAGGACCATCCACCCGGGGATGTCTCAGGAGCCTAAGAAAAGAACTCTGCAGATCTGCCTACCTTTGAGCACAGAACATGATTCTAAGAATCTCCTGACCTGCCTTGGACCATTGATGTATCCATAGTCATGGGGCGAGGGGTAAGAACCTAAACTACACTGCTAATATTTACCTGAACAGAACCAAGGAAAAAGATCTAAAGTAACTTCACGTGGCTGCAGATCAGCCATGGAAAGAGAGCCTAGTTTCAGGTGAGCAGGTCCTACAAAGGCCTTTGGGCATTCTCCGTCCCCAACAGAGGGTAACATCAGCAGGATCCCAGTGTGTACTGCCTGCTGACAATCCAGGGGAGCACAGAGCCCTGCAGTGATGACTTCCTCCTAGTTGAGGAGAGCCAGATATTAATGCCCTCTCTCTAATGCCGCGTACACACGAGCGGACTTTACGGCAGACTTGGTCTGGCAGACCGGAGTCCGTCGGACAATTCGATCGTGTGTGGGCTCCAGCGGACTTTTTTTTTTCCCAAAAGTTCGACGGACCTAGAAATGAAACATGTTTCAAATCTTTCCGACGGACTTGATTCCGGTCCAAAAGTCCACTCGTCTGTATGCTAGTCCGACAAACAAAAATCGACGCTAGGGCAGCTATTGGCTACTGGCTATGAACTTCCTTGTTTTAGTCCGGTCGTACGTCATCACGTAGGAATCCGTCGGACTTTGGTTGATCGTGTGTAGGCAAGTCTGTTCATTCGGAAGTCCATCGGAAAGTCAGTTGAAAAGTCCGCCAGACCTAGTCCGTCGAAAAGTCCGCCCGTGTGTACGCAGCATAAGGCAGACAAGCCAATCAGAAGTAGTACTCTCAATTTCCTCAAGCGCAAGGGCCAGGCCTCTTGTCTTGTTACAGGGAGAACACCCAAACCTTCCCAGCGGTGAAGGTTCAGCAGAATCTAGATGATGGGACTAGGGATGGTCCCGATGTTCAAGTCAAAAGTAAGTTCGAACCAAACATCAGGTGTTCGCCCGTTCGGCAAATAACGAACATTATGGGGCGTTTGTGGCAAATTCGAGCTCCGCGGAATGCCCATAATGCACTGCGATATCGCAGTGCATTGTTGTCTGATGATTGGCCAAAGCATACACCTGACCTGCATGCTTTGGCCAATCACAGCGTGCTCTGCTGTGAGAGCCATGATTGGCCAAAGGCAGGGTGCCTTTAGCCAATCATGGCTCAGGGAGCTAAGTCCATATATATCGCCAGCAGGAGAAAGGAAGTCCTGATTCCTCTATATAGATCTTTATATCACTAGAGGGATCACCAGCAGAAGGAAGGAGGTCCTGATTCCTCTATATAGATCTTTATATCACTAGAGGGGTCACCAGAAGGAGAAAGGAGGTCCTCATTCTCCTATATAAATATTTATATCACTAAACGGGTCACCAGCAGGAGGGAGGAGGTCCTGATTCCTCTATATAGATCTTTATATCACTAGAGGGGTCACCAGAAGGAGAAAGGAGGTCCTCATTCTCCTATATAAATATTTATATCACTAAACGGGTCACCAGCAGGAGGAAGGAGGTCCCGATTCCTCTATATAGATCGTTATATCACTAGAGGGATAACCAGGAGGAAGGAGGTCCTGATTCTTCTATATAGATCTTTATATCACTAGAGGGATCACCAGGAGGAAGGAGGTCCTGATTCCTCTATATAGATCTTTATATCACTAGAGGGGTCACCAGCAGGAGGAAGGAGGTCCTGATTCTTCTATATAGATCTTTATATCACTAGAGGGATCACCAGCAGGAGGAAGGAGGTCCTGATTCTTCTATATAGATCTTTATATCACTAGAGGGGTCACCAGGAGGAAGGAGGTCCTGATTCCTCTATATAAATCTTTATATCACTAGAGGGATCACCAGCAGGAGGAAGGAGGTCCTGATTCCTCTATATAGATCTTTATATCACCAGAGGGATCACCAGCAGGAGGAAGGAGGTCCTGATTCTTCTATATAGATCTTTATATCACTAGAGGGGTCACCAGGAGGAAGGAGGTCCTGATTCTTCTATATAGATCTTTATATCACTAGAGGGGTCACCAGGAGGAAAGAGGTCCCGATTCCTCTATATAAATCTTTATATCACTAGAGGGATCACCAGCAGGAGGAAGGAGGTCCTGATTCCTCTATATAGATCTTTATATCACCAGAGGGATCACCAGCAGGAGGAAGGAGGTCCTGATTCCTCTATATAGATCTTTATATCACCAGAGGGATCACCAGCAGGAGGAAGGAGGTCCTGATTCTTCTATATAGATCTTTATATCACTAGAGGGGTCACCAGGAGGAAGGAGGTCCTGATTCTTCTATATAGATCTTTATATCACTAGAGGGGTCACCAGGAGGAAAGAGGTCCCGATTCCTCTATATAAATCTTTATATCACTAGAGGGATCACCAGCAGGAGGAAGGAGGTCCTGATTCCTCTATATAGATCTTTATATCACCAGAGGGATCACCAGCAGGAGGAAGGAGGTCCTGATTCCTCTATATAGATCTTTATATCACCAGAGGGATCACCAGCAGGAGGAAGGAGGTCCTGATTCTTCTATATAGATCTTTATATCACTAGAGGGGTCACCAGGAGGAAGGAGGTCCTGATTCCTGTATATAAATCTTTATATCACTAGAGGGGTCAACAGCAGGAGGGAGGAGGTCCTGATTCCTCTATATAGATCTTTACATCACTAAAGGGATCACCAGCGGGGGAAAGGCAATCCTAATTCCTCTATTTAGATTTGTAATATTACTAGAGGAATCACCAGCAGGAGAAAGGTGGTCCTAATTCCTCTAAATAGATATTTATATCAGCCGGGAGCCAATGGCTGCGCTGCTATCAATCTATCCAATCAAGAGCCGAAAACCCCGGGCAGAGAGGAAGAGCGCGTCTCTGCCGTGGGAATTACGGGGCTCGGGTAAGTAAAACGGGGGGCATAGGATGCATTATGGTGAAAAAAACACAAGGGTTTAACCCCTTTAAGGAGGGCAGTTTTTTCAATATGAAGCTAAACCAAAAACCTCAAACTAGCATGAGGAACTAATCTTAGAAAGTGTTATTTTACTGATAGAGTAGTTTATGCTTTTGATGAAGGCTTAAGGCCGAAACGCGTCCGCATTTTTGGATGATGTTATTGCTGTAATGCTTAAATAAATATTTTCTATGGGGAAGTCGAGTTGCTGGCCTTTAATTTCTATGGATTTTTAGTGAGTTAGTCAATGGTAAGTGGATTCAAACATAGATCTATATTCAGACAAAAAAAAGTTAACAAAAACAAACAATAATTTATAACTAAAAAAAAAATGGGTTAGACTTGGTGGACCACTTGGTCATATTTCTGCCGTCACTCTTCTATGTTTCTATGAGTAGAGTATCTTCTAGCTGGGGGAACACAGAAAAATAGCCCCAGGGATTTCCCCAACAAAAACATAGAATCCGTATAATAATATTTCAGTCTCCAGTTATTGAACTCTTTGTACGTGTGTTCCTGCCAGCTCCGGCATCTGGTATGGGTTGGCAGGTTCTGCCAAGGAACAAGTTGTTTGTCTGTAGAAATGGCACCCATAGCTAGAGTTGTCACCTCATCCCTTTAAACCCGAACACCTTTGAATACCACGGGTTCTGAGGCTAATTAAATGCAGATAAGGCACCAAGTGAGTTTAATTACCACCTTAATCAGCCTCGGAACCTGTATAATTAATATGTGTTCGGGTTTAAAGGGATGAGGTGGCAACCATACCCATAGCTCTACGGTAGAAACTGAGACAATGGGTTCAATTCGTGTCATAACAGTCACTCTTGTGGATGTAGTGTGATTCCGACCCTCCGTGTGACAACGATAACCATTACTATGGGGTCTCCAAACGATGGCCCTCCAGTTGTTCAGGAACTACAATTCCCATCATGCCTAATCATGTCTGTGAATGTCAGAGTATTACAACGCCTCATGGGACGTGTAGTTCCGCAACAGCTGGAGGGCCGTGGACGGAAAGAAGGCTGAAGTTCCTAGATTCTCCACAAGGTGGCGACCACATGTGTACCGAGCACATGCATAGACAGGAAGTGAGGTAGAGATGTCAACAGGAAGTTCCGGGTCAGAGGTGAGCCTGGAGGAAGTAGAGAGGAGACATTGCTGGAACTGGCAGCAGAGGAGGTAATAAGATATTATTTTATATTTACACCCAGTAACCCCCCGTCATGTCCGTCCTCTTCCTCCATAGTCACTGTGATGTCTTTTATCTTCAGCAGATGCTCATAAACACATAATGATTTATAAATTATATCTAACATATACCATAGTGCTGTACAGGGAACACTGAGCCAGTCACATCTCTGTACCAGAGGAGCTTACACTCTAATGTCCCCTCCCCCCACAGTCACACACTATTATTATTATACATGTATATAGCTGTGACATATACTGCAGTGCTGTACAGAGATCACTGAGCCGGTCACATCAGTCTCTGTACCAGAGGAGCTTACACTCTAATGTACCCTCCCCCACAGTCACATCAGTCTCTGTACCAGAGGAGCTTACACTCTGCATGACATACCCACCTGGTGCTGAAAATTAACATATCAATATTATCTATTCATAGAGAGGAACGTCCTGTACAGGTCACATGACCACGTGAATCAGAATGGACAAGGACCAGAGTCGCACGACTGAGAGGATCTTGGGCTTCACCCTGGAGATCATCTGCCTGCTGACCGGAGAGGTGAGGAGGATTCTGGGAGGTCACATGACATCACTCTTATCTCTATTAATAAAACGTAGACCTGACCGGAGAGGTGAGGAGGATTCTGGGAGGTCACATGACATCACTCTTATCTCTATTAATAAAACGTAGACCTGACCGGAGAGGTGAGGAGGATTCTGGGAGGTCACATGACATCACTCTTATCTCTATTAATAAAACACAGACCTGACCGGAGAGGTGAGGAGGATTCTGGGAGGTCACATGACATCACTCTTATCTCTATTAATAAAACACAGACCTGACCGGAGAGGTGAGGAGGATTCTGGGAGGTCACATGACATCACTCTTAAATGTAGACCTGACTGGAGAGGTGAGGAGGATTCTGTAGATACTGATAGATGTGAATGTTTTTAATAGGATTACGAAGTTGTGAAAAAGACATCCAAGGAGAAACTGACTCCCAGTAGTTGGGTTCATGAGTCCTCTCCACCTCCCATCCTGAACCCTAAGAGCAAGAAGAAGAAGATCCTAGAAGTTGCCAACAAGATCATTGAGCTGCTGACAGGAGAGGTGAGCGGTGCCGGGAATTCTGGGACATTATCCAGTAACAGACAAGGGATGTGTCTGGATGGTGACTGTATCATTGTGTGTGTCAGGTTCCTATAAGGTGTCAGGATGTCACTGTCTATTTCTCCATGGAGGAGTGGGAGTATTTAGAAGGACACAAGGATCTCTACAAGGACGTCATGATGGAGAATCAGCCGCCCCTCACATCACCGGGTAAGAGGAGACTTTAGTGTAAAGGAGAGAGCAGTACGGAGGGTCCACCTAGATCCCCCATCATCTGATAAACACATAGAAACAATGTATTCAGTCAGTGTGTGTGTTTCCTACAGATGGATCCAGTAATGGGAACCCACCAGAGAGATGTCCCCGTCCTCTGTATTCCCGGGATTCCACACAGGAAGGTCACACCATCCCTCACCATCATCAGGTAGATAGATCCAGTAACAGAAAATTACCAGAAAGATGTCCTCGACCTCGATATTCCTGTGATTCCACAAAGGAGGATCACATCATCCCTTACCATCATCAGGTAGATGGATCCAGTAAAAGAAACCTACCAGAAAGATGTCCTCGATATTCCCGGGATTCTACACAGGAAGGTCTCACCATCCCTCACCATCATCAGGTAGATGGACCCAGTAACAGAAACCTACCAGAGAGATGTCCTGGTCCTCGATATTCCCGGGATTCCACACAGGAGGATCACACCATCCCTCACCATCATCAGGTAGATGATTCCAGTAAAGTGAATCCACCAGAAAGATGTTCTGGTCCTCGATATTCCTGGGATTCCACACAGGAAGATCTCACCATCCCTCGCCATCATCAGGTAGATGGATCCAGTAATGGGAACCCATCAGAGAGATGTCCCTGTCCTCCATATTCCCGGGATTCCACACAGGAGAATCACAGCATCCCTCACCATCATCAGGTAGATAAAACCTCAACCCTTTGAAAGTATTCCGGGGTTGTTAGTTCTCCTGCTTTCAAGATGTTATTTCTATCATTCTATGTTTTTAGGGGGAAAAACTGACGGACGTAAAAGTTGAGGTTAAAGCGGAAGAAGGTGCCGGATCTGTGAGAGGCGATCCTCGGTCTACAGAGGAATTTGGAATGGTGGTGGCAGTTAAAGAGGAGGGATCTTCTCTCGATGTCGGCACAGGTAAGTAGTAAAAAACTCAAGCAGAACGGTTTTTGCTTTTAGATTTTATTCCAGCAATGCCAAATATATGAACAAAAAAAAAAGTGGAGGACTGGACCTTGCATGGTTTCACTTCAGCCTTCCTACTCCCGGAAAGGAGCTCCGTTCTCTTATGGCTCTCAGAGAAAGGTTCAAGGCCCCCTCCTCTGAACTATTTACCCTGTTAAGACCTAGCGTGATTGTCGGTGATGGCTGCAATATAAGCCCTACCTCCCAAATAAGCCCTAGTTAAAGTCCTTGTAGGTCTTATTTTCAGGGTAGGGCTTTTTTCGGGGAAACAGGGTAGGGCTTACTTGGGGGGGTAGGGCTTATATTGCAGCCATCACCGACAATCACGCTAGGTCTTATTTTCGGGGGAAACAGGGTAGATACACCCAACTCAGTCGATGGATTATTTCACGTTTACGCAATAAAGACCTTTCTTCTACTTTGAGAACTTTCGAACGTAAATGCCACTAGGCTCCCTTAGTGCCCAGACTGATTTCCATCGTTCTTCTCACCTTAAAGTGGTGTTCCGGCCGAAATGAGACTTTTTAAATAAAAATACCCCTATAATACACAAGCTTAATGTATTCTACTAAAGTTA
Source organism: Lithobates septentrionalis (assembly GCA_037952835.1). Lineage (NCBI taxonomy): Eukaryota > Metazoa > Chordata > Amphibia > Anura > Ranidae > Lithobates > Lithobates septentrionalis. The sequence continues at coordinate 47,633 of JBBDGP010005423.1, forward strand.
TTCTGTAAACTAAGGTCTGTTTTGTTAGTTTTATAGCAGTAGTTTGTTATTTTATAAACTTCCAGCAGGACGTGGCCATCTTAAGTGTGGGCATCTGAAGCCAGACTGTGTTTCTTCCTGGATCTCATCCTTGCAGATCTCGCACATGCTCAGTGCAGCACAAGCAGTGTAATAGGTTTCAGGTCAGGTTTCCATAACAACGGCAGTTTCAGAGGAAGTTGCCGCCCCTTCCCAGAAGGCATTGCAAACAGGAAATGATGCGATGGGCCGCGGCCAGGGAGGAGGAAGTGAAAAATGAATACAGCAGATATACAGTAGGTGCTGAGAAAAAAAAAATGTAAAAAATATCCAATTTGTTTACAGTGCGCAGTTTAGTGAGGGATGCTGAAGAGTTGTAAAAGTGGGTGGAACTCCACCTTAATGGCTTGCCTTCTCCTACTTTTTTTTCCATCAGGTGGACACAATGTGACTTCCTCGGAGAGACCTCAGGCTTTATCTCTGGACTATAATGCAGAAGACGTTGACACTGTAGAATATCCTTCAGAAGCGATCCACGATCCTCAAAAAATACACCACAGACCTTACTATGTGGATCGATCGATGGATTCCTCAAAACCCGAAGATTCTTTTGACGAGTCCCTTCCTCTTCCCAGTGAGATCCACCCAGGACTTGACGACAGATCCTTGGATCCATGGAGGTCCTCTTCCAGTCATTTAGATATTTCACACAAAGACGATCAATTAATCCCGTGGTCTGAAGTCAGTGAAGGTTTTACATCCCAGTCATCTCTTCCCGAAAGGACGAACGTAGGGGAGCGTCCATATCAGTGTTCAGAGTGCGGGAAAGGTTTCAACTGGAAAGGGCACCTCCTCAGGCACATGAAATGCCACACCGACGAGCGTCCTTATTCGTGTCCAGAGTGCGAGAAATGTTTCAAACACCGAGCCGACCTTCTTAGACACCAGCGATGTCACACCGGTGAGCGTCCTTTTTCATGTCCGGAGTGTGGGAAATGTTTTACACGGAGACACGACCTTACTACGCATCTGAAAAGTCACACAGGTAAGAGTTGTTTGTCTTGTCTAGAGTGTGGGAAATGCTTTAATCAGAAAATCGCATGTGAGAATGCCCTTTTTCATGTCTGAAAGGACACCTTTCCCGACACCAGAAACTTCACACTGGTGAGTGCCATTTTTCCTCTTCAGAGTGCGGGAAAGGTTTCACTCAGAAGTCAGTATACTGTACACCAGAAATGTCCCACAGAAGAATGTCCTTTTTCATGTCTGAAAGGACATCTTCTCCTCCATCTTCACCCTTTTTCTTCTTCAGGGTGTGGGAAATGTTCCACTCAGAAGTCAATATACATCAAAAAAAGTCACATGGGTGAATGTCCTTTCTCGTGTCTGAAAGGACGCCTTCTCTGACACCAGTGAGCGCTCTTTTTCCTCTTTAGAGTGCGGGAAATGTTTCACTCAAAAATTGGTATACACCAAAAAAGCCACATCGGAGAATGTCTGAAAGGACACCAGAAAATTCACGCTAGTGAGTGCCCTTTTTCCTTATCGAAGTGCGGGAAATGTTTCACCCTGAAAGGACACCTTCTCCGACACCAGAAACTTCACACTGGTGAGCGCCCCTTGTCCTCTTCAGAGTGCGGGAAATGTTTCACTCAGAAGTCAGTATACGCTATAAAAGTCTTGCGGGAGAGTGTCTTTTTTTTCATATCTGAAAGGACACCTTCTCCAACACCAGTGAGCGCCCCTTTTTCCCCTTCAGAGTGCGGGAAATATTTTATTTAGAAGTCGGTATACACCAGAAAAGTCACGCGGGAGAACGTTTATTTTTCATATTTGAAAGGACACCTTATCTGACACCAGTGAGCGCCCCTTTTTCTCCTTTAGAGTGCGGGAAATGTTTCACTCTGAAAGGACACCTTCTCCGACACCAGAAACTTCACACTGGTGAGTGCAGTTTTTCCTCTTCAAGGTGTGGGAAATGTTTCACTCAGAGATCAGTATACACCAAAGAATGTCCTTTTTTATGTCTAAAAGGACACCTTCTCCAATACCAGAAACTTCACTGGTGAGCGTCCCTTTTCCTCTGGAAAGTGCGGGAAATGCTTCACTCAGAAGTCCGTATACGCCAGAAAAGTCTTGCGGGAGAATGTATTTTTTCATATCTGAAAGGACACCTTCTCTGAGACCAGTGAGCACTCTTTTTCCCCTTCAGAGTGTGGGAAATGTTTCACTCAGAAGTCAGTATACACCAGAAAAGTCACGCGGGAGAATGTCCTTTTTCATTCGGAAAGGACACCTTCTCCGACACCAGTGAGCGCTCTTTTTCCCCTTCAGAGTGTGGGAAATGTTTCACTCAGAAGTCAGTATACACCAGAAAAGTCACGCGGGAGAATGTCCTTTTTCATATCTGAAAGGATATCTTCTTCAACATCACAAACTTCACTCTTATAAGCGCCCTTTTTCCTGGGAAAGGTTTCACTCAGAAGTCAGTATACACCAGAAAGGTCACACGGGAGAATTGGCTTTTTTCATGTTTGAAAAGGACATCTTCTCCAACTCTAGAAACTTCCCACTGGTGAGCACCCTTTTTCCTCTTCGGAGTGCGGGAAATGTTTTACATCAGACCTATGTATGAGAAATACAATGCCCACTGATGGGATAGATGAATGGTGGTATTTTATAGACCAGTGGTGGTGGACCTCGGCATCCCAGATGTTTTGGAACTACATTTCCCACGATTCTCTTGCACTCTGCAGTGTAGATGAGCATCATGGGAAATGTAGTTCCAAAACATCTGGGGGGGCCGAGGTTGGCCTTCAGTGTTATAGACTATTATAGACAACTGTTGACCGCACAAAATGTTTTCTGTTAGTTTTAATGACATTCAGTCTTTCCGACAGGTGGACATCCCACCATGGAGAGGTTATCTCTGGACTATAATATAGAAGTCATTGACATTGCAGATTGTTCTCCAGAAGCAAACCCCGACACTGAAATTCTACATCGCAGCCCTTACTATGTGGATCGATCGACGGATTCCTCCAAACCCGAAGATTCTTTTTATAACTCGCATGCTCTTCCCAATGAAGTCCACCCAGGACTTCACGTTGCGGAGACCTCCCTGGATCCATCCATTCCCCAGAGGTCCTCTTCCAGTAACTTAGATACTTCCTTACACCAAGACGATGACGACGTCATCCTGTGTTCCCAAGTCAGTGAAGGTTTTACATCCCAGGCGTCTGTTACTGAGGATCCGAGGACCAACCCGGTGGAGCTTCCCTATCAGTGTTCAGAGTGCGGGAAAGGTTTCAACTGGAAAGGACACCTCCTCAGGCACATGAAGTGTCACACCGACGAGCGTCCTTATTCCTGTGTACAGTGCGGGAAATGTTTCAAACACAGAGGAGACCTTCTTAGACACCAGAGATTACACACCGGTGAGCAGCTTTTTTTTATTTTTTTTTCCTGTTCAGAGTGTGGAAAATGTTTTATGCTAAAATCAGACCTAATCCCATAGCCAGTGAGAGATGTACTGTATAGTGGTATTTTATAGACTGTTGTATTAGTAGAAAGATTTTGTATACAGTAACACCTTGGATTGCGAGCATAATTTGTTCCAGAAGTATGCTTGTAATCCAAAGCACTCGTATATCAAAGCGAGTTTCCCCATAAGAAATAATGGTAACTCAGATGATTCGTTCCACAACCATTGCTGGTGTATGCAGTACTGTATGTAGCCAGAGGTGCTGGCGTGCTGGTGTATGCAGTACTGTATGTAGCCAGAGGTGCTGGCGTGCTGGTGTATGCAGTACTGTATGTGGCCAGAGGTGCGGGTGGGCTGGTGTATGCAGTACTGTATGTGGCCAGAGGCGCGAGGGGCACTGGTGTATTCAGTACTGTATGTGGCCAGAGGTGGGGGGGGGCGCTGGTGTATGCAGTACTGTGTGTGGCCAGAGGTGCGGGGGGCGCTGGTGTATACAGAACTGTATGTGGCCAGAGGTGTGGTGCGCTGGTGTATGCAGTACTGTATGTAGCCAGAGGTGCGGGGGCGCTGGTGTATGCAGTACTGTATGTGGCCAGAGGTGCGGGGGTGCTGGTGTATGCAGTACTGTATGTGGCCAGAGGTGCGGGGGGCACTGGTGTATGCAGTACTGTATGTAGCCAGAGGTGCGGGGGAGCTGGTGTATGCAGTACCGTATGTGGCCAGAGGTGCAGGGGCACTGGTGTTTGCAGTGCTGTATGTGGCCAGAGGTGCAGGGGAGCTGGTGTATGCAGTACTGTATGTGGCCAGAGGTGCAGGGGCACTGGTGTTTGCAGTGCTGTATATGGCCAGAGGTGCAGGGGAGCTGGTGTATGCAGTACTGTATGTGGCCTGGCCAGAGGTGCGGGGGCGCTGGTGTATGCAGTACCGTATGTGGCCAGAGGTACAGAGGTACTGGTGTTTGCAGTACTGTATTTGGCCAGAGGTGCGGGGGCGCTGGTGTATGCAGTACTGTATGTGGCCAAAGGTGCGGGTGAGCTGGTATATGCAGTACTGTATGTGGCCAAAGGTGCGGGTGGGCTGGCGTATGCAGTACTGTATGTGGCCAGAGGTGCAGGGGCACTGGTGTTTGCAGTGCTGTATGTGGCCAGAGGTGCAGGGGAGCTGGTGTATGCAGTACTGTATGTGACCAGAGGTGCAGGGGAGCTGGTGTATGCAGTACTGTATGAGGCCAGAGGTGTGGGGGCGCTGGTGTTTGCAGTGCTGTATGTGGCCAGAGGTGCAGGGGAGCTGGTGTATGAAGTACTGTTTGTGGCCAGAGGTGCGGGGGCGCTGGTGGCTCCCAGCGTTTTCTGGAGAACTCCGAGACATTCAGAAACTGTTGAAACTTCCGGGTGCTCCGACGCACGTTATGCCCACCCCACCCAGCTGGGAGTGTCTCAGAGTTCACCAGGAAGTGCTGGGAGCCACCAGCACCCCCTGGACCTCTGGCCACATACAGTACTGCATACACCAGCAACTTTATTACATGGATTGTACTTCTTGTGTATCAAGTAAAATGTTGCTCGTCTTTCAAAACGCTTGTATACCGCGTTACTTGCAAACTGACATATTACTGTATGTCCTTTCCCAGACAACATCCAAACTACTTTGGATGGGGTCAGGTCCCTGAGTTCTGCTTTCCTCAATCTAAACATTGCAAGTGTGGTCTCTATAACTGATCCAGTTGTGGTGAGATAGCTATAACTTACAATCTCAGCAGCGCTGGCAGACAGTGATTCAATCCAAGTGAAATCTTGCAGATCAAAGAAAGCTTTAATCGAAAACTTGTGCAGATATTCACAGATGAACATCAAATAGGTGAAAAAAATTATAGTTTGTCTAGTTCCAGCAATTACATGTGCTCAGAACATAAATTAAAGACACACTGAAATAAAGAGTGGGGCTAGCTATACAGAGAATGTCATATCTACCGAGTGAGGAAGCGACAAAAGGCAAACAAACAACACCTTGTTGTTTTTTATTATTACCCTTTGTAGCTTAGGAAGGGGAAAAGTGCCGCTCCTGAATGATATTATAATATAAGAGGTGTGGGAAATGTTTGAGGGCACGGTAGAACTTGATGGGGATCAGAGGATTTATACCCTATTTTAAGTCTGTGACGTTAGCACTCCCAAATTCCATCCCATGTAGTGATTTTATGACTTTGGGACAACAATCCAAGCACCAGCCGCTGTGCTCCATTTTGGGGGGGGGGGGCGGAAAACAAACCACCCATCACCTTCCCCGGTCGGTGCACCCCAAGCCCACCCTTTTTGAAAACCAATCACATACTTTGTAAAAAAGAAAAACCCAATTGGAATCCATGCGTCCGGCGCCCTGCATGTAGATTAGGGGTTGGACGCATGGATTGGGGGGGCGGCACCCCGTATGGACGGGCCGCCAGTGACCAGCAGACTGAGAATGATCGTGCATGGAGCAGGTTTTCTACGCATCTAATCCTTTACACACACCATAGCCTCTACCACTTGTATTAATGGAATCATGCACCATTCATAGCCTCTGCTTTTGCAATTCTCACCTTTAAAGAAAATGTATGTATCACTCACTGCCACGCCTAGACAGGAATGTAACAGCATTTACAAGCAGATTGAGGGTGATCACCAGTGTAGCAGGTTTACTGCGCATGTAGATAGACGGACCACTGCTCTCCCAATCGGCCCTATGATTAAGCCCCTGGTGGAAGGGGTGAAACACAACAGGGGGATGTGGTTTTGGAGGAGACATGCAGGCCGAGGCTGCCTTTCACCCTTGTTTACATGGCTGATCGAAAGAGCGGCAATCTTTCTAATTATATGAATTAGCCTTCTGGTGTGGCACTCGGCTATGCCAGCACCCTGTCCTTCAGTGGGTCGCAGGTTTACTACGCAGTTAACCCTTTACACACACACACACTGTAGATTCCATCACTTGTATTAATGGAAACGTGGACTGTTCATAGCCTCTGCTTTTGCAATTCTGGACTTTAAAGAAAATGTGTGTATGATTCACTGCCATGTCCAGACAGGAATGTAACAGCATCTACAAGCAGACTGAGGGTGATCGCCAGTGTAGCAGGTTTACCACACGTGTAGATAGAAGGATCACTGCTCTCCCAATCAGCCGTATGACTAAGCCCCAGGTGGGTGGGGTGAAATGCAAGAGGGGGTGTGGTTTTGGTGGAGACACACAGGCTGAGGCCACCTTTCACCCTAGTTTAAATGGCTGATCAGGAGAGCGGCAACCTTTCTAACTATATCAATTAGCCTTCTGGTGTGGCACTCAGATACGCCAGCACCTATCCTTCAGTGGGTCGCAGGTTTACTACACAGTTAACCCTTTATACACACACAAACTGTAGCCTCCATCACTTGTATTAATGGAATCATGCAGCAATAATAGTTTCTGCTTTTGTAATTCTGGCCTTTTAAATAAAATGTGTGTATGATTCACTGCCACGTCCAGACAGGAATGTAACAGCATCTACAAGCAGACTGAGGGTGATCGCCAGTGTAGCAGGTTTACTACACAGGTACATAGAAGGATCACTGCTCTCCCAATCAGCCCTATTACTAAGCCCCTGGTGGGTGGGGCAAAATGCAAGAGGGGGTGTGGTTTTGATGGAGACACACAGGCTGAGGCCACCTTTCACCCTTGTGTAGATGGCTGATCGGGAGAGTGGCAATCTTTCTAACTATATGAATTAGCCTTCTGGTGTGGCACTCAGATATGCTAGCACCCTGTCATTCAGTGGGTCCAGAGAAGCGATCACGCATCGGCTTGAGCGGCACCGCACTCTTTGGTTACCAAGTCGCAGGTTTACTACGCAGTTAACCCTTTACACACACACACACCATAGCCGTCATGGCTTGTTTTAATGGAAACATGCACTAAAAATAAATTCTGCTGTTGCGATTCTGACTGTTAAATAAAATGTCTGTATCACTCGCTGCCACGCCAGTCAGGAAAGTAACACGGTTTAAAATATGGTAAGCCACTATAGAGGCAGAAGTGCTTTAATTTCTAACGGTAACACTCACTATTGCTGTTATGATTGTGAACAGGTGGACACAACGCGACTACCACGGAAAGACATCAGATTGCATCCCTGGACTACACTGTAGAAGACGATGATGTTGTGGAATACTCTCCGGAAGCAAACACCGATACTCAAACATTGCATCACAAACCTTACTATGTGGATAGCTCAATAGATCCCTCTCAACCTGAAGAATCCTTTCAAAAGTCGCATACTGTTACCAGCGAGAGCCACCCAAGCTTGCACGTTGCAGACATATCCTTGGACCCATCTAATCCGCAAGGATCACCTTCCAATAGCTTAGATACTTCTTCCGACAAAGGTCCTAAAATAGTCCAGTGTTCTGAAGTCGATGAAGGTTTTCCGTCACAGGCGTGTCTTACGACAAACACGGTGGAGCGTCCGTATCAGTGTTCAGAGTGCGGGAAGAGTTTCAGTTGGAAAGGACACCTTCTCAGACACATGAAAAGTCACACCGACGAGCGTCCTTATTCGTGTCCAGAGTGCGAGAAATGTTTCAAACACAGGGGAGACCTTCTTAGACACCAGAGATTACACACCGGTGAGCGTCCTTTTTCATGTTCAGAGTGTAAGAAATGTTTCACTAGAAGACACGACCTGTTTGCACATAAAAGTAAGAGCCACATGGCGAACGTTATTTTTCCTGTCTAGAGTGCAGGAAATGTTTCAATTAGAAAACAGTACTTCCTATACACCAGAGAGGTCACACGGGTGAACATACACTCACCGCCCACTTTATTAGGGACACCTAGTAGCGGGTTGGACCCCCTTTTGCCTTCATTCTTGGTGGCATAGATTCAACAAGGTGTTGGAAACGTTCCTCAGAGATTTCGGTCCATAGTGACATGATGGCATCACGCAGTTGCTGCAGATTTGTGGGCTGCACATCCATGATGCCAATCTCCCGTTCCACCACATGCTAAAGGTTCTCTATTGGATTGAGATCTGGTGAGTGTGGAGGCCATTGGATCTGGTGAGTGTGGAGGCCATTGGATTACAGTGACCTCATTGTCATGTTCAAGAAACCGGTGGTGAGATGAATTGAGGTTTGTGACATGGTGCATTATCCTGCTGGAAGGAGCCATCAGAAGATAGTAGTAGTAGCACTGTAGTCATAGGGATGGACATGGTCAGCAAAAATACTCAGGTAGGCCGTGGCATTTAAACCATGCTCAATTGGTACAAAGGGGCCCAAATTCTGACCCTACCTTCTGAATGTTGCAGATGAAATCGAGACTCATCAGACCAGGCAACGTTTTTCCAATCTTCTATTGCCCAATTGTGGTGAACCTGTGCGAATTGTAGCCTCTGTTCCCTGTTTCTTGGCTGACAGGAGTGGCACCCGTTGTGGTCTTCTGCTGCTGCAGCCCATCTGCTTCAAGGTTCGATGTGTTGTGCGTTCAGAGATGGTATTCTGCATACTTTGGTTGTAACGAGTGGTTATTTGAGTTACCGTTGCCTTTCTATCATCTCCATTCTCCTCTGACATCAACAAGGTATTTTCCTCCACACAACTGCCGGTCACTGGATATTTTCTCTTTTTCGCACCATTCTCTGTAAACCTGAGAGATGGTTGTGCCCGAAAATCCCAGTAGATCAGCAGTTTTTGAAATACTCAGACCAGCCCGCCTGGCACCAACAACCATGCCACGTTCAAGGTCACCTAAAACTCCTTTCTTCCCTATTCTGATGCTCAGTGAACTTCAGCTAGTTACGTTTAGATGCCTAAGTGCATTGAGTTGCTGCAATGTGATTGGCTGATTAGCAATTTGTGTTACCAAGCAATTGAACAGGTGAACCTAATAAAGTGGCCGGTGAGTGTACTTCTTCATATTTAGGATGTGGGAAAACTTTCACCCTTGAAGGACACCTTCTCAGACACTAGACATGTAACACTAGCGAATGCAATTTTTCTTGTTCACATTCAAAATGTTTTACACTAAAATCAGATGTAATTACACGTGAGAAATCCCATGCTAGGTGACAGATGTTGGGTGGTATTTCATAGATGGTTCTGTAGAACAATTGTGTAGGTCGTTTCTCACTCTACATCCGATCTACTTTGGATGGTGTCAGGTCCTTGTAATATCATAACCAGTTGTAACTAATATGGAAACACGTCATACAGTGCAGTATATCACATAATAAAGTAGTTCAAACTGCACAGCCCAAACACAACATATAGAGAAACAGGGCACAGGAGGAGAAAATTGCTCTTCCCGAATTTTCCTAGGTGAAGAAATGTTGGAGGACACAATGGAACAATTGATGGAGATCAGAGGACTTATTCAATATCCTAAAATTGGACTGTGACCATTGCACTCTCAGATCCTATCCTGTGCGGGATTTTCTGCCTCTAGGACAACAATCCAAGCACCAGCAGACTGAGAATGATCATCAATGGAGCAGGTTTACTACGCAGTTTACCCTTTACACAAACCATAGCCTCTACTACTTGCATGTACTGTTCATTGCCTCTACTTTTGCAATTCTGACCCTTTAAAGACAATTTCTGTATCACTCGCTGCCACACCCAGACAAGAATGTAATAGAGTTTACAATATGGTAGCTCCTTAGATAGGTAAAACTGCTTTACTTGTGATTAGAGAGTTCAGAGATTCATCCTAAAGTAGAACTATAAGCAATTTTTTTTTTCATTTTGAATAAAGTAAGGGACTTCCTGTCCCATAGCCAAACAGGAAGTGAGAGGAAATCCCTGCAAATTAGGAGAATTAGGAGAACCAGTTTGCCCTTTACACACACCTTAGGCTCTACTACTTGTTTGGAAACATACTCTTCATTGCCTCTGCTTTTTGCAATTCTGACCTTTTTAAAGAATATTTTTGTCTCACTCGCTGCCACACCCAGACAGGAATGTAGCAAAGTTTACAATACGGTGGCGCCTTACATAGGCAAAACTGCTTTACTTGTGATTAGATCATTCAGATATTCATCTTAAAATAGAACTATAGAGTAGGCAATAGACAAGACTTTTTTTTCCCCAATTTTGGATAGTGCAAGGAAGGGTCATAACCCCTATCAGATTTTTTTTTCGCCATCTGTGCCACATTGCAGAGGTTTCCCCTCACTTCCTGTCCCATAACCAAACCGGAAGCCAGAGGAAATCTTTGAAAATTAAGGGATTTCCTTGGAGACCCCCAGTTCAAGAGAATTAGTGTCCCCATTGGAATATTTCCCCAAAATGTGGGATTTTCTTTTACTTTTTACTTTCAATGATAACGGTAAACAGGACAAATAGAGAGAATCTCCTTAACGAGGGAACAGACAGCAATAAAAACTGGCAGATGTTCTAAGCCCTCTCCATTCCATCCAAAACTGAAAAAAAAAGTTTTGCCTTTTAGTTATACTTTAAGGGAGAAGTAGGGCCAAAGCTCTTTTGGCCTTACTGCTCTTTTGGATCACAGGAGTGCACTTCGTTCTGCGCTCCTGTGACCCGTTTTCAGCTGACAGCAGGCTAAAGCCTGCTGTCGGCTGATGTCAGGGAGCTGGTGCGGGCTCTGCAAGGATCTTGACTATATTGTCGGGATCCACCTAAATGCCTGACCGGCAGCTGGCTCAGCTTCTCAGCATGACGCTGAGGGCCTGAGCCAGCCTCACCCGCCACCTCTACAGGCCGCTACTTTAGTGAGTCCTGGAGGGGCAGAACAGAGAGGCGGTGACTGACAGTCGCCACTCTCTGTTCACTGAAGACCAAGAACTGTGCGATCAGTGGTCTTTGATTGCTCAGTTCTCGGTCATCAAGGTGGTGGGGGACAGATGCAGCATTGGACCGATGTTGCATCCACCTAGGTGAGTATATAAGTTGGGTGTTTTTTTTTTTTAGCCCAAACTTCTTTTTAATGATTTTTAGCTATCAATTTAATGAAAGAAAAGGAAATGGTGCAGGAAAAGAAATGTTTACAGAAAAAAAAGATTACAAAACACATAAGAAACAGTAAAATACTGTAAAAGTAATTTAAAGTGAAAAATACTTTGCCCGTCCGAAGACAAGGTGAAGTTCAGTAGAGTCCAACTCACTTGCAGAGAAAGTTCAATCTAATGTATCAGAGTCACTGGCTCTCATAAATGACTCTTGGCATGATTCCATAGTTGTGATGGTGAATGGGACCTCTAGCTAAGGAATTTAGGATGATGGTGAGAAGTAAACACACAATACCCTCGTAAAATTTCCTTGAAGTAAAAACCCGCCTTAATGGTACAATTAATGAAAAGTTTATGGCCTTTTCTGAAGAGAAGCATGGCAAATTCCTCAAAATATGGTCTCCATGGTTGAAATGTTGTCAACCTGACCAAAGGTCAGGCGCTAAGCTTGTAGCCTTACATCTTTGTGTGATACAGTTTGTTTCCAGGGATGGGGGGGAAGTTCCTCTCTCCCGCCACCTCAGTGCTCTCCTTCAACCACCGTTCTGAACCCAACTTTCACCTTTACTGTTTGCGCTTCTACTATTTTTCTTCCTTTCTTCTGTAAACAACATGAGTGTTTGTATAGTACTTCATTACGGCATTTAAAGGGGATACTTATATTTGGTTTTTATATTAGAGAATAAGTGTATCCCCAGGGGCAATTATTTGTCATGGCTCTCTAAAAACAACAGCATAACAGTCTTATTACCATTCATGCCTCCAAATTGGCCTTCTACAACAGGTCATATGGTGTTCTAGAACCTCCATCCTCTTTTTACAGAGACCTACAATTTTGATAATGCCATACATTGTACAGAAGCTTGTTTGTGTCTCCTTTTTTATTATATTTTGTATTGTGAAGTTTATTAATAAAAATACATTGATAAAGAAAATCAGCAGACATTCTTAGCATCTAGTAAAAGAACGGCTTATAAATTATACAAGGTGTGACAATTTTATTCCTGGAATGGACAAAAAAATGTTTGCTTACCCACACACTGTTGTCACCTTCAAAGTAGTCCCCTTGTGAAGCGATGCACTTTTCTAGATGACTGTGCCTAAAATATTCCCAGAATTCATTTTCGGGAATGCCGCACAGTATGTTTACCACGGCGCTCTGGATGTCCGGAATGTCATCAAATCTGTATCCTTTTAAGGCATTTTTTAATTTTGGAAACAGACTCCAAAAAAATGTTTGCTTACCTAGTTGTCCCCTTCAAAGTAGTCCCCTTGTGAAGCGTCGTGCTTTCTTAGACGACTTTGCCACTGCCGGAAACATTCCTTGAATTCATTTTTGGGAACGCTGCACTGTCGCGGCGCTTTGGATGTCCGGAATGTCATCAAATCTGTATCCTTTTAAGGCATTTTTTTAATTTTGGAAACAGACTCCAAAAAAATGTTTGCTTACCTAGTTGTCCCCTTCAAAGTAGTCCCCTTGTGAAGCGTCGTGCTTTTTTAGACGACTTTGCCACTGCCGGAAACATTCCTTGAACTAATTTTTGGGAATGCTGCGCTGTCGTGGCGCTTTGGATGTCCGGAATGTCATCAAATCTGTGTCCTTTTAAGGCATTTTTTAAATTTTGGAAACAGCCAAAAGTCGCAGGTTGCTAAGTCAGGGAAATAAGGTGGTTGGTCAAGTTTCGGGATAGATTTCTGGGCCAGGAACTCACGACGCTTAACGCACCATGTGCAGGAGCATTGTCGCTGTGGAGACACCACTTGTCGGGCCAGAGTTCCAGTCTTTTCCTCCGAGCGGGTTCTCTGTCCGCATTCTCTGTCGGGCCTTTGCGTTTTTGGCTGCCCGCTTCTTGCGTCATCGTGGACATCTTCCCGCCCCCCCCACCCCCTTAATCCACCAATCCCATTCAAAAACACTTGATTTCTTCATGGAATGCTCACCATAAGCCCATTGTAACAGATCTAAAATTTTAACCGCACTTTTGCCAATTTTCTTGCAAAATTTGACGATAATCCACTGCTCTAGTTCCTGTCACTCATTTTCCGCTAACAGCACGACATGCACACGTTATTCCTTCTACTATTCCGTAAAGACTGAGTCCACTAGTCTACGACCCAGGAAAGTGCAAGTTGGATGTATGAGAGCACGCTCAACGTGTGACCTCGCCACCATAGAACTACACCACAGACATTCCAGGAATTAAAAATTGTCTTACCTCGTAGAACATCAAAGTGAGGAGGCCGTTTATACATTGTGTTCTTTCCCTTGTGTACTCTTTGTTCTGTTCCCCTGCTTTACTACTCTTCTTTCCTCGGTTGTTTTCCATGCTTTTACTCGTTTTGTTTTTTTATATTGCTTTTATGGTTGTACAATTCTTAGTGCCAGAACTTTGAGAGAACGACCAACAGAGCCATTGACTGCTAAGCATGATTTTTTTTTTTTTTTTAACTGAATGTTAATAAAATACGTCTTTACGACAGGTGGACATATTGTGACTCCCCCTGAGAGACATCAGATTCTATCTCTGGACTTTAATGTAGCAGATTCCCGGGAAGCAAACTCCGATACCCAAAAAATACATCACAGACCCTACTGTGTGGATAGATCGATGGATCCCTCAACACCCATAGATTCTTTTCAAAGGTCACATACTCTTACCAATGAAATCATTCAGAAACTTCCCGTTGCAGATAGCTCCTTGGATCCATCCAACCCCCAGAGGTCATCTTCCAGTGACTTAGATACTTCTTCACGCCAAGACGATGAAATGATCCTGTGTTCTGAAGTCAACGAAGGTTTTACTTCGCAGTCACCTCTTACTGAAGATCAAAGAACGAACACGGGGGAGCGTCCGTATCAATGTTCAGAGTGCGGGAAGAGTTTCGGTTGGAGAGGACACCTCCTCAGGCACATGAAATGTCACACCGACGAGCGCCCTTTCCCGTGTTTACAGTGCGACAAATGTTTCAAACACAGAGCAGACCTTCTTAGACACCAGAGAACTCACACCGGCGAGCGTCCTTTTTCATGTTCGGAGTGTGAGAAAAGCTTCACTCAGAAACACGACCTCCTTATACATCAGAACGTTCACACGGGCGAGAGTTCCTTTTCGTGTCTAGAGTGCGGGAAATGTTTCACTCGGAAGAGAGCGCTCCGTATACACCAGAGAACTCATACGGGCGAACGGCCTTTTTCATGTTTAGACTGCGGGAAATGTTTCACTCTGAAAGGGCACCTCCTCCGACACCAGAAACTTCACACTGGTGAGCGCCCGTTCACCTGTACCGAGTGTGGAGAAAGTTTTGCACTGAAGGTGGACTTAATTATTCATCATAACTCCCATGCCCTCTGATGCTAGTGCCAGATGTTCTGTATAACGATGTTTTATAGACTGTTCCACAGATAGAACAATTATGTAAGTCCTTTCTCAGACCGCATCTAAACTATTTTGGGTGGTATCAGCTCCCTGACTATTTTTTATTATTACCCATTGTATCTAAAATGGAAATACGCTATATTGTCAAAAGTATTGTGACACCTGCCTTTACACGCACATGAACTTTAATGGCATCCCAGTCTTAGTCCGTAGGGTTCAGTATTGAGTTGGCCCACCCTTTGCAGTTATAGCAACTTCAACTCTTCTGGGAAGGCTGTCCACAAGGTTTCTTCCAGAAGTGCATTTGTGAAGTCAGGCACTGATGTTGGTTGAGAAGGCCTGGCTCGCAGTATCTGCTCTAGTTCATCCCAAAAATGTTGAGGTCAGGACTCTGCAGGCCAGTCAAGTTCCTCCACCCCAAACTCGCTCATCCATGTCTTTATGGACCTTGCTTTGTGCACTGTTCCAAATCATTTGGTGGAGGGGGGGGTATTATGGTGTGGGGTTGTTTTTCAGGGGTTGGGCTTGGCCCCTTAGTTCCAGTGAAGGGAACTCTGAAGACATTTTGGACAATTTCATGCTCCCAACTTTGTGGGAACAGTTTAAGGATGGCCCCTTCCTGTTCCAACATGACTGCCCACCAGTGTACAAAGCAAGGTCCATAAAGACACACATGAGAGAGTTTGGGGTGGAGGAACTTGACTGGCCTGCACAGAGTCCTGACCTCAACCCGATAGAACACCTTTGGGATGAAATAGAGCGGAGACTGCGAGCCAGACCTTCTCTCTAACATCAGTTCCTGAACTCACTAATGCTCTTCGGGAAGAATGGTCAAACATTCCCATAGACACACTCCTAAACCTTGTGGACAGCCTTCCCAGAAGCATTGAAGCTGTTATAGCTGCAAAGGGTGGGCCAACTCAATATTGAACCCTACAGACTAAGACTGGGATGCCATCACATAGTACAGTATGTCAAAGTAGTACAAACTACACAGCCCAAACACAAAATGAAGAAAGACAGGAGGAGATGTGTACCCTTCCTGAATGATCCTACAATGTAAGAGGTAGGAGAGATGTTGGAGGACACATTGGAGCTTGATGAGGATCAGAGGTTTTATTTTATGTCTTAAGATGGGACTGTGATGATTTCACTCTCAGAACCTTGTTTTCGGGATTTTCGGCTCTGGGACAACCATACAAGCACCAGCAGATTGAGAGTGTTCATCACTGGAGCAGATAAAGTATACAGTTAACCTTTTAATACACAGTAGCCACTGCTATTTGTTTTAACAGAAACATGCACCATTCACAGCATCTGCTGTTGCAAGTCTGACCTTTAAAGAAAATGCCTGTATTACTCGCTGTCACACCCAGACAGGAATATAACAGCATTTACAATATGGTATCTCCCTACAGAGCCAATAGTGCTTTACTTTGCGATTAGAGCATTCAGAGATTCAGCTTAAAGTGGAACTTGAGGCCAGAAAATAAAGATGGGTGAACAGGCAGTAATTATAATGTAGAAGAGTCAAGCTTTGTCTCCTCTGCATTAGAATTACTTACCTGCCTGTCCACCCTTGTAAACTAAGCCGTGCACGCACAGCTCACAGTACATATTCGGCAATGCTAAATCTGACTGAACTCCCACGCATGCGCAGGAGTGACATCATTCCCGTCTGGCCAATAACAACAGCCGGCAATCAAGATCCGGAAGTTGGCTGCCTGTAGATGTCAACAGCCGGGCAGGGAGCTTGGGGACACTGCTTCGCTGGAGCGGAGGTGTGTATAGTACTTCTTTAATGATTTGTATTGATCATTTTAATGAAAGACAAGGGAATGGTGCAGGAAATTTTTTTAAAAAGAAAATAGGATAACAAACAGTAAAATAAATGGGATTAAAAATGAAAGAAAAATGAGCTCGCTGCCACACCCAGAATGGAATGTAACAGCATTTCCAATACACTAACTCCCTACAGAGGCAAAAGTTATTTTAATGAAATATGAGACAAATGGTGCAAGAAAGTATTTCCAAGTATAAAAAATAAAATCACCAAACAGACAAAAGCAACAGTAAAATAAATGGGCTTTAAAGTGATAAATACTTAAAGCGGAACTAATCTTTGTCATTCAGCATTGACTACTGTTAATCCGTATGCTACTAGTTATTAGTGAATAGAAAGGTATGTTATAGTTACTTGTTTTAAACTTTGTTTTTACATTTCTTCAGTTGCTTCTTGGTTTCTGGCCTAGGCCAAAATTACATTGAGAATGCATCACAGGACCAAACCCCACCCAATCAAAAGGTCTGAGGGATTTGATGTAGGAGTGCTGTATTTTATTATGCTCCAACCGACACGCCCTTACTGCCCTCTATTCTATAGACAACAGCTATACTTCCATCTGACAAGGTTTTACAATCCAACAACCAACATATTGAACAGAAGGAAATTATGATTTGTTAGAGACCAAATATGATATGGATAGTATGTACATCTCACGTAGGGGGTCTAATGTATTTTGTCAGCCCTGCGGACCTTCTAGAATAGGTGTGTTTGGTGTCTAACTGAATTGCATGTTCTTGAACGGGGTTTCCAAATGATGGCCCTCCAGTTGTTCAGGAACTACAATTCCCATCATGCCTAGTTATGTCTGTGAATGTCAGAGTTTTACAGTGCCTCATGGGACGTTTAGTTCCCAGCAGGAAGCCAATAGTTTGGAGATCCCTGTTCTTGAACATTAACTACTTTTTATGAAGGTAACTTCTTTACAGTAAGAATTATGGAGATTGTACGAGACTTTCAATTTCTAAGGACTACATGTCCCATGGTACCTTTTACCTGCAAGCAGTGATTCTTGTACTGACTGAAACTTCTCCTCTCAGCATCTGTGTAGTTCAGAAGGTGGGCTCTGTGAATTCTGTGACACGGCAGTGCCAACGCACCTGGTCTAGCGAATACGGGTCACAGAATTCCAGGAAGCAAATGTGTATGGAGCTTCAAGAAAGTTTACAAACTTCAAGATCATTCAGATTAACAGGAGTAGGCTAGAAATAATTGAGATACACTATGGAAAGAAATGTATGTTTTTGACCATGGATACGCTTTAATATCTGGGGGGATGTTCCATTTCCAACAATTAAATCCAACGGGAGATGAAGCTTATCCCTTCCGACAGTATGCATTTTGAGCTACGTGCAGATACAAAATGGAATGTCTTGGTTGTACAGAACCACCCAGGGACCAACAAAACCATTACATGGGTCCTGGTCTCGCTATAACCACACACAGCCATGCAGTGATTTTGGTAATCCTAACTGTGACCCCCATCCATCTGAACCGGCTAGTCTTTGGCCACTCCAGGAGGCCAGAACAATTCTTCGCAGTAAATGAAGTAACGCCCCCAAAGGGGATATGTCCATCTCACCTCTTTCCTCCTATAAATTAGGAAATCTGAAATACGAACATTATATTTGTCTAGGAAAGTATATTCAAAAACATGGTGTTGACGGATTCTCCTGCCAACAAAATAAAATGGCAGTGCCCAAATTATAATTTTTTATGGTTTTCTCCCTTTTTATTACTAGCATGCAGCCGAATTTCTGTATGTCCTTTTTATTTGTATTTTTTGTTTGTTTGTTGTATTATTACCTTTGTACATATTTTTATGCACTGCCCTCTTAGGGGTATTAAAGCATAAAATGAATAAGTGCCTAAGATAAGAATTCATCCTTCTTGAGAGATTGCGGCATTGTGTTACCAGCATCTGTGTGCTCGGTATAGACGAGTTATTCTGTGATAAAATTGCATTGTGTGGCTGCTGAGTGTATGCAGAACATTGTCAGTGTGTGTAGACTAGTCCTATGTATGGGAAGTGGGGATGCAGGCTTTGATGTTTGCGTTCAAAAGGTGGGTTCAGAAGGGAGCGTTTAGTATCGTTTTGTCGGGAGTGGGGCGAGATGCAGGAGGAAAGCAGCTGGGTCGCTTCCCAAGGTAACACACGTCAACTTGAACGAGATAGCTCCAAACCTCTTCCGAAAGGTATGTAGCACCAGGATGAGAAGAAGGGATGGTCGGCACTCAGGATGATATTCAAAAAGTATAAATCTTTATTGAAGAGACATGTGCAACATTGTAAAAACAGCCTATGCATTTCAGACATTAGTCATGACTGAGTATCTACCATCCCTTCTTCTCAGCCTGGTCTTCGGGAGGTATCGGCAGGCTCGAGGTCTGAGCACCGGACGAAGCTGCTATCTGGGGAAGGTTGAAGCGTCCTCACATCTGTTTTCCCACCGGGAAACTCCAAAAAAATCTGGAGCATGGTGCCTTCTTGTTCTTGACAGCACCAACAAAGTTGGGAAGATTGCAGAAAAAGCTTGTGTAAGGTATGGTGGACCCTATACCAGGGGGAAGTGATTTTAAAGCTGTTTTCCATGATTTTGCTTGCGATTGAGGTAGAATGGGTGATCTGTATAATCCTCTCCCTTTGCCGTTCTGTAAAGGTCTGTCCATTCTGCTTTGTTCAGGTGGGTCACAGGGCTCCCTTGGAGGCTCCACAAAGTTAAGGCCGGAGGATTCTTTGGTCTGCAGGTTCAGGTGGCTGAAGGTAATGCCACCCTTATTAGAAGGGTAGATCGAGTTGGCACATTGTCGAGGGAAAAAGGGAAAGGTTGGCACCATGAAAATTGGCTAAAACTTTATGCTTTACTTATACAAGTGGAAAACAGACATGAAAAAACAGTCATTAAAAACAGACAATAAAAAAACAACGGGTTTCAGCCGTCAGGCCTTAATCATGATCAATAATCAACCTCCATACTCACTCAATGTAAAAAGGAAAATGGCTGGCGCCACGGATATCGGCTAAAACATTATGCTTTATATATACAGGTGAAAAGCCAAAATATTTAGGCCGTCAGACCTTAATTATGATTAAGGCCTTACGGTCGGAACACGTTTGGATTTTTATGGCTGTTTTTCACCTGTATTAACCACTTAAGGACCGGAAGATTTCCCCCCTTAATGACCAGGCCATTTTTTGCGATATGGCATTGCGTCCCTTTAACTGATAATTGCGTGGTCGTACCAGGCTGTACCCAATCAAAATTCCTTTTTTCCCCACAAATAGAGCTTTCTTTTGGTGGTATTTGATCACCTCTGGGGTTTTTATTTTTTGTGCTATAAACAAAAAAAGACCGACAATTTTGAAAAAAAAAACAATATTTTTTACTTTTTGCTATGTTAAATATGTAAAAAAACAAATTTCTTCATCAGTTTAGGTCAATATGTATTCTACATATTTCTGGTAAAAAAAAAAAATTGCAATAAGCGTATATTGATTGGTTTGCGCAAAAGTTAGCGCTTCTACAAAATAGGGGATATATTTATGGCATTTTTATTATTATTTATTTTTTTTTACTAGTAATGGCGGTGATCTGCGATTTTTATCGGGACTGCGACATTGCGGCAGACAGATCGGCCACTTTTGACACTTTTTTTGGGACCATTGACATTTATTCGGCGATCAGTGCAAAAAATAGCCACAGATTACTGTATAAATGTCACTGGCAGGGAAGGGGTTAACACTGAGGGGCGATCAAGGGGTTAAATGTATGTCCTAGGGAGGTGTTTCTAACTGTGGGGGGCAGTGTATTGACCGGGAATAGAGAGAGATCGCTGTTCCTGATTACAAGGAACAGCAGATCTCTCTCTACTTCCCTGACAGAACGAGGATCTGTTGAAGAAAATGAGAAAATCCGGACAGCCGCACTCCAGGAAGATGTATTTCAAAAGTTGTTTATTATAATAAATTCTTGAGCATACAGCATACAAAGCACTGTGGCAGAAAGTACAGGCATTCAGCTAACGCGTTTCGCGCTTATCCCAAGCGCTTACTCATAGCTCTCTTTACATTGACAGATCCCCGTTCTGTCTCTCTCAGGAGCGATCGCGGGTCGCCGCGGACATCATGGCCGACCTGCCACGTGCATCGGCTCCAACATCACTCTGTGGGCGCGGGCACGAACACGCCCCCTATACCCCCTAAAGAGGAAGTAAACCCTGTCAAAAAAAAACACCCTGCAGGACAAAGGCATAATGAGCTAGTATGCATAGCATACTAGCTCATTATAAATTACTTACCTGAGATTGAAACCCCCGAAGCGATCCTCGTTTACGTCCTCCGTTGCCGCCATGATACCCGGAGTGTATCAGGCCTGTGACTGGCCGTAGCAGCGATGACATCACTCCGGCGCATGCGCGCGGGAGCCGTCAGTGACGGCATGATCGCCTTCACTAATGGCACGCTCAGTGCGCCTGCGCCGTAGACATCGGTGCCCATTATTAGGAAAATAACTCCTTAACCGTGTAGGTTAAGGAGATATTTCTTGCACCTACAAATAAGCACCTACAAGTAAGCCGGCTGCGGCGATTCACGCAGGGGAGCCAACTTGCCGCCGTTTAACGATGGCGGCTGGTCGGCAAGTAATAAAGTATAATGTTTTTGCCGATTTTCATGGCCCCAGCCTTTCCCTTTTTTACATTTCATGACTGATTATGGGAGGTTTACAGAGACTTCCTAGGCTGGGTGCCATGCTCCTGAGGTGGACGAGGAATTACAACGGGGATAATAGGAATAGAAGTTTGGGAACCTGGTCCCCAACCAAGGTTCACCGGGGGGGCAAGAGGGGAAGTGGACTATCTCGGTACAGTGTATGGAAAGTACAAATAGAGTAGGTAGACAATCGTAAAAACTTACGAAAAATGTATTAATACAAAATGCATGACAATGAAGTTAAAAAAAAGGGTGACTGGTTCATGCATAGTACTTCGACTAGTTTCGTGGGATAAACCGCTTCATCAGGAAGTACATCTGTAAATAGACACAGGGTCAATGACAATATAGTCAACATTGAATACAAGATTTATAAGAATTGTAGAATTGAGTGAAGGAGGGGAAAACAAATATATGGTAAAAGTATAACGGCTGCTTACCCAAGTCCCGGTGCAAGCAGAGCACAGGGCGTACCCCGTGGAGCCTCCCGCGGCGACCGGGCGAGATTGACAAGTCAAGCTTTTAGACTCAGTTATTATCTTCAGAGGCCACCCATTTTCTTTTAACCCGGAGATAATCGCTCAAATGCACCTGTTCCACTTCACATTGTCCACCTTGACTGGTGCTTAGGAGGAAGCTGGATGCTCCTTTGGTGGCAGATACAACGTTGGGAGACTCGGCACCCGGTGACCGCTCACATGTCCAGCCACTACTATCCCATCAGGTGTGGTCACTCTGAGCACCAAAAGAGGGGGGAAAAAACTAGGCTTGCTATCCCCTGGGTGTGTCCAGGGAATGATGGAAACCCAAGATGTTTTTTAGAAATAGAGTTAAAGGAGCCTTCATCTAGCGGGGCACTCGGCTACGTTATTAATTTCCTTAATATGCTGAAATGATTGGAAACTTATATTTTGCTCTCCAGCACAGGTGAAGATCTCTACCTCTGCTACCTAGATGATGCTTCTCCTGTTATGGGAGAGGACTATCTTCTAGCCAGGAGAACACATAGAAAAGAAGACCCAGGGTTTTCCCCCAATAAACGATAAAGAGCCATCTCTTTGTAATAATATTTAAGCCCGTCTCTTTATACAAGGTACATTAAACGAGGCAAAGAGCTCACTTCACCTCAGGGTAGACTGTGATGACAGACCTCCCAACATTTTGAGATGAGAACGAGGGACACCTACTAGCAAAAGTATGTAGGCATAGGACACGCCCCCTGTCACACCCTTTTAAAGGAAAATTAACTAAAAAAAAAGGTTAATTAAATCCACAAGGACTTTTTTTTACCACTACTATTCCCTTATATTGGCTCTTACAATGTACAAATGCAGCAGTTTAGAATTTGGATGAAAGGTTTAGCACTGGGGAACACTTTTTGAAAGATAAAAAGTACATTTTATATACAACTATGAGGATGAGACCAAAATAAGGGACAAATGAGGAGGAAAGAGGGACAGAGGGACAGTGCTCCAAACCAGGGACCGTTCCTCGAAATCAGGGACAGTGCTCCAAACCAGGGACCGTCCCTAGAAATCAGGGACAGTGCTTCCAAACCAGGGACCGTCCCTAGAAATCAGGGACAGTGCTTCCAAACCAGGGACCGTCCCTCGAAATCAGGGACAGTGCTCCAAACCAGGGACCGTCCCTCGAAATCAGGGACATTGCTCCAAACCAGGGACCGTCCCTCGAAATCAGGGACATTGCTCCAAACCAGGGACCGTCCCTCGAAATCAGGGACAGTGCTCCAAACCAGGGACCGTCCCTCGAAATCAGGGACAGTGCTCGAAATCAGGGACAGTGCTCCAAACTAGGGACCGTCCCTTGAAATCAGGGACAGTTGGGAACTATGGTGATGGTGATCCTCACCGTGATTATGACCTACAACCCAAACCTCAGAAGACTGTCTGTATACGAGGTTTGGTTGAAAGCTGCAGTTCCTCTGCTCTCCACTGAGTGGTGACCTCACTTCTACAGAGTGCGAAGCACTGACAGGAAGTGATGTCACAGTATAAACAGGAAGTTCCGGGTCAGAGGTGAGTTGGGAGGAAGTAGGGAGGAGACATTGCTGGAACTGACAGCAGAGGAGGTAATAAGATCTTATTTTATATTTACACCCAGTAACCCCCCCCCCCCCCCCCCCGTCATGTCCGTCCTCTTCCTCCATAGTCACTGTGATGTCCTTTATCGCCATCTAATGCAAAATATTGTATATTGATTATATCTGACATATACCCCAGTACAGAGAAGCTTACACTCTAATGTCCCCCAACAGTCACACACTATTATTATTATACATTTATATAGCTCTGACATATACCGCAGTGCTGTACAGAGAACACTGAGCCAGTCACATCCATCTCTGTACCAGAGGAGCTTACGCTCTGCACAAAATACTTACCTGGTGCATATCAATATTATCCATTGAGAGAAGAACGTTTTGTTCAGGTTCCATGAACACTTGAATGATGATGGACAAGCAGCAAAGTCACATGACCGAGAGGATATTAGACCTCACCCTGGAGATCATCTACCTGCTGACTGGAGAGGTGAGGAGGATTCTGGGAGGTCACATGACATCACTCTTATCTCTATTAATAAAACACAGACCTGACCGGAGAGGTGAGGAGGATTCTGGGAGGTCACATGACATCACTCTTATCTCTATTAATAAAACACAGACCTGACCAGAGAGGTGAGGAGGATTCTGGGATTCTAACTTGATCTTCCTATTGGTTCTCCAATACAGAGTTTTCCTCTGAAGTCAGGTGATCATATGACCATCACAGTGACTCCATGTGACTCCTTGAAACCCAAGAGACCCAACATGCAGAAGATTCTAGAAGTCACCAAGAAGATGATGGAGCTGCTGACAGGAGAGGTGAGCGGTGCCGGGAATTCTGGGACATTATCCAGTAACAGACAAGGGATGTGTCTGGATGGTGACTGTATCATTGTGTGTGTCAGGTTCCTATAAGGTGTCAGGATGTCACTGTCTATTTCTCCATGGAGGAGTGGGAGTATTTAGAAGGACACAAGGATCTCTACAAGGACGTCATGATGGAGAATCAGCCGCCCCTCACATCACCGGGTAAGAGGAGACTTTATTGTAAAGGAGAGAGCAGTACGGAGGCTTCACCTAGATCCCCCATCATCTGATAAACACATAGAAACAATGTATTCAGTCAGTGTGTGTGTTTCCTACAGATGGATCCAGTAATGGGAACCCACCAGAGAGATGTCCCCGTCCTCTGTATTCCTGGGATTCCACACAGGAAGGTCACACCATCCCTCACCATCATCAGGTAGGTGGGGCTGAAGGTCTAAAATGTTTTCTGAAGTATATTCTACGGTTACTGCCACTTGTTTTCTAAGTTGTTATCTCTATCCTGTGGTGTGTTTAGGGTGAAGATCTGATTAATATGAAAGTTGAGATTAAAGAGGAAGAAGATAAGGGATCTGTCAGAGGTGATTGCCAGTCTACAGAGGAATTTATAATGATGGTAGCAATTAAAGAGGAGGAATCTTCTCTAGACATCAGCACAGGTAAATAATAAAAAGAAGCTATTTTTTGATTATTTTTTTTTTTTTTCATTCATTGAGGGACACAGAAATTCTATTACAGCCAGGTTATACTGCCGACTACAGGAGGTTAGGAAACAGCAAATTTGTAAGCCGGCCCCTGTATATCCCCCTCCTCCACCCATCATGCCTAAGTTTTTTTTTTTTCCAGTGTGCTAGAAGCAGGGCCATCTTAACAGCATCATGGGCCCCTGGGCAAAGTACTGCACTGGGGCCCCTACAAGCCTGTCCCAATTTTCGCACCTACTCTCAAGAATTAAAGTATAATTCCTCACTGTGCCCAACATTGCAGCCTCACTGTGCCAACATTGCAGCCTCACTGTGCCAACATTGCAGCCTCACTGTGCCAACATTGCAGCCTCACTGTGCCCAACATTGCAGCCTCACTGTGCCAAGATTGCAGCCTCACTGTGCCCCCATTGCAGCCTCACTGTGCCCCCATTGCAGCCTAACTGTGTCCCCATTGCAGCCTCACTGTGCCCCCATTGCAGCCTCACTGTGCCCCCATTGCAGCCTCACCGTGTTCCCATTGCAGCCTCACCTTGCCCCCATTGCAGACTTACCCTGCCCCCATTGCAGACTCACCGTCCCCATTGCAGCCTCACTGTGTCTCCATTGCAGCCTCACTGTGTCTCCATTGCAGCCTCACTGTGTCCCCATTGCAGCCTCACTGTGCCCCCATTGCAGCCTCACGGTGCCCAACATTGCAGACTCACCCTGCCCCCATTACAGACTCACCCTGCCCCCATTGCAGCCTCGCCCTGCCCCCATTGCAGCCTCACCGTGCCCCCATTGCAGCCTCACCGTGCCCCCATTGCAGCCTCACCGTGCCCCCATTGCAGCCTCACCGTGCCCCCATTGCAGCCTCACTGTGCCCCCATTGCAGCCTCACTGTGCCCCCATTGCAGCCTCACTGTGCCCCCATTGCAGCCTCACTGTGCCCAATTGCAGCCTCACTGTGCCCAATTGCAGCCTCACTGTGCCCCCATTGCAGCCTCACCGTGTTCCCATTGCAGCCTCACCGTGTTCCCATTGCAGCCTCACCGTGTTCCCATTGCAGCCTCACCGTGTTCCCATTGCAGCCTCACCGTGTTCCCATTGCAGCCTCACCGTGTTCCCATTGCAGCCTCACCGTGTTCCCATTGCAGCCTCACCGTGTTCCCATTGCAGCCTCACCGTGTTCCCATTGCAGCCTCACCGTGTTCCCATTGCAGCCTCACCGTGCCCCCATTGCAGCCTCACTGTGTCCCCATTGCAGCCTCACTGTGTCTCCATTGCAGCCTCACTGTGTCTCCATTGCAGCCTCATTGTGCCCCCATTGTAGCCTCACGGTGCCCAACATTGCAGACTCACCCTGCCCCCATTACAGACTCACCCTGCCCCCATTACAGACTCACCCTGCCCCCATTGCAGCCTCACCGTGCCCCCATTGCAGACTAACTGTGCCCCCATTGCAGACTCACTGTGCCCCCATTGCAGCCTCACTGTGCCCCCATTGCAGCCTCACTGTGCCCCCATTGCAGCCTCACTGTGCCCCATTGCAGCCTCACTGTGCCCCATTGCAGCCTCACTGTGCCCCCATTGCAGCCTCACCGTGCCCCCATTGCAGCCTCACCGTGCCCCCATTGCAGCCTCACCGTGGAAGAGGAAGGAAGAGGAGAGCCTGAGATCACAGAGCAGATAGCACGCTGTTGCAGCTTACATGAAGTTGCCTCCGCTCTGCTCGCCGTCACACACAGCCCCGCCTCCTGCTAACCCCGCGCCTGTGATAGACGGAACACATCCCAGCATTGGACCCGCATTCTGTCTATCACAGGGTTAGGAGGAGGCGGGGCTGTGTGTGACGGCGAGCAGAGCGGAGGCAATTCCAATAGCTTCGCTCTAGATCCGACCGGCCCTGATGGGGCCCCATGTGCATCTGGGGCCCCTGGTTGTGCCCAGGTGTGCCCGCTCGGAAAGACGGCCCTGTCTAGAAGGCACCTTTCATGTTTGGAGATGTGGCACAGCCCCAGATGTGACCATGTCTTCTCAAAAATCACTTTTTGAGTAAGGCAGTTTGGACTAAAGAACCAGCAGGCTCCTGCTTAAAGCACTAAAGCTCCATAGGCTTCCGCTGCTGTCAGTCAAACTCTCGTTAGCAGGGGCGGGGCCAAGGGTTACCGGTGCTGTGTGTGTGTGTGTGTGTCTATGGACACACACAGCCCGGATAGGGAGTGCACCTTCATGCCCCCATACCAAGCAGCTTCTTGCTAAGGGGTCACTTGGAAGAAAAAGGAGCAGAAAGCAACGGGGGGGGGGGGGGACACAAGTGCCAAAGAGAAGGTAAGAGACCGTTCTGTGCAATACCCTTCCACAATGAGGGTAAGTATAACCTCTTTTTTTTATTTTAAAGGAAATTCGTTTTGACTTTGGTATTACTTTCATGTTCATTTGCTACAGACCATGGAGAAGCAGCAGACATTCACAGACTGAATTATAAATTATACATCAGGGGTCTCAAAACTTTATAAACAAAAGACCAGTTTATTATCCTTCAGACTTCAGGGGGGGCGGACTGTGATCAGTGGGACTGGAAATTCTCCTGGCATCAGTGGGAGAAAACCTTGTACATTTAGTATTAGTTGGAGGAATAGTGTCCTCATCATTGGTATCAGTGAGGGGAATAGTGTCCCCATCATTGGTATCAGTGGGAGGAATAGTTCCTAGGCCCCAGTTTGAAGACCCCTGTTATATAGTTACATAGTAGGCGAGGTTGAAAAAAAAAGACACAAGTCCAACAAGTCCAACCTATGTGACCATCATAGTGGAGAGACCATTTATACTTTGTGTTCTGTTTCTCTTCCCCTCGTGTTTCCTTTGTGCCGTCCCCCTTTATTCTCCTTCCAACCTCTCTCCTCTCCATTACTCTCCTTCCACCCTCTCTCCTCTCCATTGCTCTCTTCCCATACTCTCTCCTCTCCATTACCCTCTGTCCATCCTTTCCCCTCTCCATTACTCTTCGTCCATCCTTTCCCCTCTACAGTACTCTCCGTCCATTCTTTCCCCTCTCCATTACTCTCCTTCCATCCTTTCCCCTCTCCATTACTCTCCTTCCATCCTCTCTCCTCTCCATTACTCTCCTTCCACCTTCTCTGCTCTCCTTCCATCCTCTCTCCTCTCCATTGCTCTCCTCCCATACTCTCTCCTCTCCATTACTCTCTGTCCATCCTCTCTCCTCTCCATTACTCTCCGTCCATCCTTTCCCCTCTCCATTACTCTCCGTCCATCCTTTCCCCTCTCCATTACTCTCCGTCCATCCTTTCCCCTCTCCATTACTCTCCTTCCATCCTCTCTCCTCTCCATTACTCTCCTTCCACCCTCTCTGCTCTCCATTACTCTCCTTCCATCCTCTCTCCTCTCCATTGCTCTCCTCCCATACTCTCTCCTCTCCATTACTCTCTGTCCATCCTTTCCCCTCTCCATTACTCTTGGTCCATCCTTTCCCCTCTCCAGTACTCTCCGTCCATCCTTTCCCCTCTCCATTACTCTCCGTCCATTCTTTCCCCTCTCCATTACTCTCCTTCCATCCTTTCCCCTCTCCATTACTCTCCTTTCATCCTCTCTCCTCTCCATTACTCTCCTTCCACCTTCTCTGCTCTCCATTACTCTCCTTCCACCTTCTCTGCTCTCCATTACTCTCCTTCCATCCTCTCTCCTCTCCATTGCTCTCCTCCCATACTCTCTCCTCTCCATTACTCTCCGTCCATCCTTTCCCCTCTCCATTACTCTCCGTCCATCCTTTCCCCTCTCCATTACTCTCCTTCCATCCTTTCCCCTCTCCATTACTCTCCGTCCATCCTTTCCCCTCTCCATTACTCTCCTTCCATCCTTTCCCCTCTCCATTACTCTCCTTCCATCCTCTCTCCACTCCATTACTCTCCTTCCATCCTCTCTCCACTCCATTACTCTCCTTCCATCCTCTCTCCACTCCATTACTCTCCTTCCATCCTCTCTCCTCTCCATTACTCTTCTTCCATCCTCTCTCCTCTCCATTACTCTCCTTCCATCCTCTCTGCTCTCCATTACTCTCCTTCCATCCCATCTCATCTCCATTACTCTCCTTCCATCCCCTCTCCTCTCCATTACTCTCCTTCCATTCCCTCTCCTCTCCATTACTCTCCTTCCATCCCCTCTCCTCTCCATTACTCTCCTTCCATCCTCTCTTCTCTCCATTACTCTCCTTCCATCCTCTCTTCTCTCCATGACTCTCCTTCCATCCTCTCTTCTCTCCATTACTCTCCTTCCATCCCCTCTCCTCTCCATTACTCTCCTTCCATCCCCTCTCCTCCTATCCTCTCTCCTCCCCATTACTCTCCTCCCATCCTTTCCCCTCTCCTTTCATCCTCTCTGCTCTCCATTACTCTCCTTCCATCCTCTCTGCTCTCCATTACTCTCCTTCCCTCTCCTCTCCATTACTCTCCCATCCTCTCTCCTCCCATCCTCTCTCCTCTCCTTCCATCCTCTCTGCTCTCCATTACTCTCCTTCCACCCTTTCTGCTCTCCATTACTCTCCTTCCATCCCCTCTCCTCTCCATTACTCTTCTTCCATCCCCTCTCCTCTCCATTACTCTTCTTCCATCCCCTCTCCTCTCCATTACTCTTCTTCCATCCTCTATCCTCTCCATTACTCTCCTTCCACCCCCTCTCCATTACTCTCCTTCCATCCTCTCTGCTCTCCATTACTCTCCTCCCATCCCCTCTCCATTACTCTCCTCCCATCCCCTCTCCTCTCCATTACTCTCCTTCCATCCCCTCTCCTCTCCATTACTCTCCTTCCATCCCCTCTCCTCTCCATTACTCTTCTTCCATCCCCTCTCCTCTCCATTACTCTTCTTCCATCCTCTATCCTCTCCATTACTCTCCTTCCACCCCCTCTCCATTACTCTCCTTCCATCCTCTCTGCTCTCCATTACTCTCCTCCCATCCCCTCTCCTCTCCATTACTCTCCTCCCATCCCCTCTCCTCTCCATTACTCTCCTTCCATCCCCTCTCCTCTCCATTACTCTCCTTCCATCCCCTCTCCTCTCCATTACTCTCCTTCCATCCCCTCTCCTCTCCATTACTCTCCTTCCATCCTCTCCATTACTCTCCTTCCATCCTCTCTCCTCTCCATTACTCTCCTTCCATCCCCTCTCCTCTCCATTACTCTCCTTCCATCCCCTCTCCTCTCCATTACTCTCCTTCCATCCCCTCTCCTCTCCATTACTCTCCTTCCATCCCCTCTCCTCTCCATTACTCTCCTTCCATCCCCTCTCCTCTCCATTACTCTCCTTCCATCCCCTCTCCTCTCCATTACTCTCCTTCCATCCCCTCTCCTCTCCATTACTCTCCTTCCATCCTCTCTCCTCTCCATTACTCTCCTCGGTTGGTTTTGTATGCTTTTACTAACGTCTGTTTTATATTGTTGTTATGGTTGTAGAACACTCCTAGCTCCGATCTTCGAGAGACTATTGTAGACTGCAGACATGAATCTATCATTTCTTTATGGTAATACAACAATACTTCTTTCCAGCAGGTGGTCACCATGTGACTCCCCCAGAGAGACCTCAGATATTGTCTTTGGACTATGATGGAGAAGACAACGCCATTGCAGATGTTTCTCCAGAAGCAAAGCCCGATACTCTAGAATTACATCACAGGCCTTACTATGTGGATCGATCGATGGATTCCTCCAAACCTGAAGATTCTCTTCAAATGTCGCCTACTCTTCCCGAAGAGATCCATCGAGGACTTCCCGTTGCGGAGAGATCCTCGGATCCATCCAATCTCCAGAGACCACCTTCCAGTCATTCAGACACTTCTTCTCACAAAGACGGAGAAACAATCCAGTCTTCTGACGTCACTGAAGGTTCGGGGCCAAAATCGTCTTCTGCTGTATGCAAAAAAAACCCCACTGAGCGTCCATTTCCGTGTTCAGAGTGCGGGAAACGCTTCCCTTGGAAAGCAGACCTTCTTAGGCACCACAGAAGTCACACGGGCGAGCGCCCTTTTTTATGTCCGCAGTGCGGGAAACGTTTCAAACACAAAGCGGACCTCCTCAGGCACCAGAGATGTCACACCGGCGAGCGTCCTTTTTCATGTTCAGAGTGCGGGAAGTGTTTCAGTCAGGAAGGCAGCCTTCTTCTACATCAGAAAACTCACACGGGCGGGCGCCCTTTTTTGTGTTTGCAGTGCGCAAAATGTTTCAAACACAAAGAAGACCTCCTCAGGCACCAGAGATGTCACGCCGGCGAGCGCCCTTTTTCATGTACGGAGTGCGGGAAGTGTTTCACTCAGGAAGACGACCTTCTTCTTCATCAGAAAACTCACACAGCTGGGAGCTCTTTCTCCTGTCCAGAGTGCGGGAAGTGTTTCACACGGAAAGCCGACCTTCTTCTACATCAAAAAGCTCACACGGGCGGGAGTTCTTTTAGCTGTCTTGAGTGCGGGAAGTGTTTCACTCAGGAAGACGACCTTCTTCTACATCAGAAAACTCACACGGCTGGGAGCTCTTTCTCTTGTCTAGAGTGTGGGAAATGTTTCACTCAGGAAGACGACCTTTTTCTTCATCAGAAAACTCACACAGATGGGAGCTCTTTCTCCTGTGTAGAGTGCGGGAAGTGTTTCACACGAAAAGCCGACCTTCTTCTACATCAGAGAACTCACACGGGTGGGAGTTCTTTTAGCTGTCTAGAGTGCGGGAAATGTTTCACTTTGAAGACGGCACTCCGTATACATCAGAGAAGTCACACGGGCGAGCGTCCTTTTCGGTGTCCAGAGTGCGGAAAATGTTTCACTTGCAAGGCGGGCCTCTTCAGACACCAGATGAGTCACAAAGGTGAGCGTCCCTTATCTTCGGAGTGCGGGAAATGTGTCGTACAGAAAGCTGACCTTCCCGCCCATCAAAGAAGACCTGCCCGGGAGTGCACTTTTGTATGCTCAGAGTGTGGGAAATGTTTGGTCACGAAAGTAGAGCTCCTCGCTCACCAGAGAAGTCACAAGGATGAGCGTCCCTTTTCATGTTCGCAGTGCGGGAAAGGGTTCAAGCACAAAGCAGATCTTCTTCGGCACTACAAATGTCACACGGGCGAGCGTCCCTTTTCATGTTTAGACTGCGGGAAATGTTTCAAACACAAAGCAGACCTCCTCAGGCACCAGAGGTGCCACACCGGCGAGCGTCCCTTTTCATGTTCCGAGTGCGGGAAATGTTTCATCCGGAAAGACGACCTCCTGGCTCACCAGAAGATCCACACGGGCGAGCGCACTTTTCCCTGCCTGGAGTGCGGGAAATGTTTCACTTGGAAGCGAGCGCTCCGGGCGCACCAGAGGACTCACACGGGCGAGCGCCCTTTCTCATGTTTGGAATGCGGGAAACGTTTCTCTCAGAAAGGAAACCTTTACACGCACCAGAAAATCCACACCGGCAAGCGGCCTTTTCCCTGTCCGGAGTGCGGGAAGTGTTTCACTCAGATGGGACACCTTTGTTCACACCAGAGAGCACTGCACATACACCAAAGAAGTCACACGGGTGAGCGTCCCTTTTCCTGTCCGGAGTGCGGAAAGTGTTTCACTCAGATGGGACACCTTTGTTCACACCAGAAGACTCACATGGGCGAGTGCCCTTTTCCCTGTCCGGAGTGCGGGAAATGTTTTGCACTGAAATCCAGACTAATTAAACATCAGAAAACCCATGTCTGCCAATAAAAGATGTACGGTGTATATATATACATGATGTGGATTTAGCATCTTTTTTGGAGGGGGGTGGGGTTTGCAGTCTATGGTTCAATTTCTGCACATTACCTGTCCCATCGATCGTCTACCACCGGGGAGTGTGAAGGGAAACCTTTCACCCAGGGCAGGGCCGGTGCAAGGATTTTTGGTGCATCCCGCCACCTCTTCCCCTCCACGGTAAAAAGGGGAAACGATCCGATCCCCTGGAGTGATGGGCAGGAAGTTGAGTGAGGGCAAGATGGCCCCCATCCACTCAACTCTATGCTCTTGGAGGACCGGAGAGACGTCTGATGTCACTTCCGCCTCTAGGCCTTTTTTTTTTTTTTTTGAGTAAATGTAAAATTACTTTTTTTTTTTTTTTTTTTTGCTTTTAAGTGTAAATGAGAGATGTGAGATTTTTTTGACCCCCAGATCTCACAGTAAAGAGGACCTGTCATCCTTATTCCTATTACAAGGGATGTTTACGTTCCTTGTAATAGGAAAAAAAGTGATCGAAAAATAATAATTTAACCACCTCCCAACCTGCGCAATAGCCGAATGATGAGAGGTCGTCCTATGACCTCCTCCCATGCCTGAGCTGCCTGCGCTCCCCCTGTGATCACCGAGTCTATGAGGCGCGGCTGATCACAGATCGGAGTGAGGGGTCGATCCCGACCCCTTACCATGTGATCAGCTGTTAGCCAATGACAGCTGATCATGTGATGTAAACAGAAGATTGGTAATCATTTTTTTTTTTAATTTCCCTCACACTGTCAGCGTGAGGGAAGAAAAAGCCGATCACATCAGTCCCTCACACAGAGAGCCGCGGCTGCCTCATCTGTGCCACCTATCAATTCCCACCAAGTGCTGCCAATCAATGCCCATCAGTGCCTCATCATCAGTGCTGCCTATCAGTGTCACCTACCAGTGCCCATCAGTGATCTTCAGTGCCGCACATTTGTGCCAATCATCATTGCCCATCAGTGCCACCTATCAGTGCCACCTCTCGGTGCCCTTGAGTGCAGCCTGTCAGTGCCCACCATTGCCCATCAGTGCCACCTCTCAGTGCCCTTGAGTGCAGCCTATCAGTGCCCACCATTACCCATGAGTGCCACCTCTCAGTGCCCATGAGTGCAGCCTATCAGTGCCCATCATTTCCCATGAGTGCCACCTCTCAGTGTAGCCCATCAGTGCAGCCTATCAGTGCCCATCATTTCCCATGAGTGCCACCTCTCAGTGCCCTTGAGTGCAGCCTATCATTGCCCATGAGTACCACCTCTCAGTGCCCATGAGTGCAGCCTATCAGTGCCCACCATTGCCCATGAGTGCCACCTCTCAGTGCCCATGAGTGCCACCTCTCAGTGCCCATGAGTGCAGCCTATCATTTCCCATGAGTGCCACCTCTCAGTGCCCTTGAGTGCAGCCTATCAGTGCCCATCATTTCCCATGAGTGCCACCTCTCAGTGCAGCCTATCAGTGCCCATCATTGCCCATGAGTGCCACCTCTCAGTGTAGCCTATCAGTGCCCATCAGTGCTGCCTATCAGTGCCCACCATTGCCCATGAATGCCACCTCTCAGTGCCCATGAGTGCAGCCTATCATTGCCCATCAGTGCAGCCTATCAGTGCCCACCATTGCCCATCAGTGCCCATGAGTGCAGCCTATCAGTGCCCATGAGTGCAGCCTATCAGTGCCCACCATTGCCCATGAGTGCCACCTCTCAGTGCCCATGAGTGCAGCCTATCAGTGTCCATCATTGCCCATCAGTGCCACCTATCAGTGCCCATGAGTGCCACCTCTCAGCGCCCATCAGTGCTGCCAAATTACCTGTTTTAAAAATGTTATAACAAACTATGAAACAGTTTTTTTTATTCTTGGTCTTTTTTTGCTTTTTTACACACACATGTACAATGTGTGTGTTTCTGTAATATAATTGTGCCAAATACCTTCGGTACCCCCCCGCCCTGCAGTGCTCAGAGCGGGGAAGAGAGCTCCGAGGGGTCACTGAAGTACTGAGCGGCGCTATAATGAAGGTATTTGGCACATTTATATTACAGAAACATACACATTATACATTATATAATACTGTAATAGAGTGGATTATAGGATTTTACAAGCATTTTAACTCGGTTCACACCGGGGGTTCCTGACCGGCAGGGAGGGAGAGGGGGAGAGAAGACAGCACATTACATGGTAAGACCTTCCCTGAAAATAAGCCCTACTGTGTCTTTTGTTGCCAAAATTAATATAAGACCCGGGCTTATTTTCGGGGAAACACGGTAGTAAAAAAATAAAGAAAGAACATTTTTTTAAAATATCCAATAGTTTGTAGACACTTTTAACTTTTGCGCAAACCAATCAATATGCGCTTATTGGGATTTTTTTTACCAAAAATATGTAGAAAAATACATATCGGCCTAAACTGATGAAGAAATTCGATTTTTTTTTAAAAAAAAAATTTAATTGGATATGTATTATAGCAGAAAGTAAAAAATATTGTCTTTTTTTTTTTTAAATTGTCGCTCTTTTTTTGTTTATAGCGCAAAAAAATAAAAACCGCAGAGGTGATCGAATACCACCAAAAGTCCCCCCCCCCCCCCCTTAGTCAATACTTTGTAGAACCGCCTTTCACTGCAATTACAGCTTTCTTTCACCAATGTCTTTCTTCTTGTCACTCTTCCATAAAGGGCAGATTTGTGGAGAACACGACTAATAGTTGTACTGTGGACAGATTCTCCCACCTGAGTTGTGGATCTCTGCAGCTCCTCCAGAGTTACCATGGACCTCTTGGCTGCTTCTCTGATGAATGCTCTCCTTGCCCGGCCGGTCAGTTTAGGTGGACGGCCATGTCTTGGCAGGTTGTCAGTTGTGCCATACTCTTTCCATTTTCCGATACTGGATTGAACAGAGCTCCGTGAGATGTTCAAAGCTCGGGATATTTTTTTTTTTTATACCCTAACCCTGCTTCAAGCTTCTCCACAACTTTATCCCTGACCTGTCTGGTGTGTTCCTTGGCCTTCATGATGCTGTTTGTTCACTAAGGTTGTCTAACAAACCTCTGAGGGCTTCACAGAACAGCTGTATTTATACTGAGATTAAATTACACACAGGTGGACTCTATTGACTAATTAGGTGACTTCTAAGGCCAATTGGTTCCACTAGATCAGGGATCCTCAAACTACGGCCCTCCAGCTGTTGCAGAACTACACATCCCATGAGGCATTGTAAAACTCTGACATTCACAGACATGACTAGGCATGATGGGAATTGTAGTTCCTGAACACCTGGAGGGCCGCAGTTTGAAGACCCCTGCACTAGATTCTAGTTGGAGAAACTTTCTATCAGAGAGGCCTAAAATATCCTAGTGTCAAGGAGGTGCCACATCCCAATGAATATTGGAACAAAAAAGAGAAAGTGGGACGGGACTTTGAAGGCACCAAAGGACACTTAGGAATGGAGACAGTAGTATTAAGTTTAAGAATTTTATTAGTACACATGTTTAAAATCCATGCAAAAATTGAAACATGATGCATACAAGAGGGTAGATCAGGCATGTAAAGATTAGACAATAACATATGATGTCATTCATCAAAAAAGTAATACTGCGACACAACAATACCCCTACGCGTTTCAACTATAACAGTCTTCTTCAGGGAGTTCTTTGTTGAAGAGTACATTGAGTAAACAACAATGTAGGTGGAAGAATCATATGTGGACAAAAATTCCCGTTCTAAAACATCCAGGAATCAGGAGGCCACTCAAAAGAAGGCAGCTCAGTAATCCACACAGGTCTAACAAGACCAAAAAACACGAGGCCCAGAATTTTATAGAGCAGGGTGGAGGGAACATCATAGGTCCAATGGTCTGGATTTACTAACCGGGTATATTCAGACAGGAGTATAGGGATATGGTTGACCCACAAAAAAGATCTTGGTTTGGCAAAAAGACCCGATATAAAGTTCTCCTAGTAGATAGTGACCATCCTCCACAAGCAAAAGGGTGAGCATCTTGCCAAACCAAGATCTTTTTGTTAGTCAACCATTTGACTAACCGTCAGGGAGAGATACCGGCTGCTGCAGTCGAGGATCGCAGCATTGGGGAATCAAGGCATCCTGCGGGAGATGCAGGGGAAGGGCAGGTGCCATGTAATCGCCGAATATCATACTGACTGCCCTGAGTTTGGGCTGTCTTCCATATTCCTCCCAAGTTTGCTCACAGTTAGCCGCTGCTCCGCCAAGCAAACAACGTGAACACTGTAAATAATACAAGCCTCCTGTGGTTCACTAATCTTGTCCAGTTTCACCCGCAGCCCTGCGGTTGCTACACACACAGAATAGACTCGCCCTGAGGCTCTAGTGAGGAAAGCAGGGCAATGAAGGGATCAGAGGGGGGTGAATCGAAGGAGACCTCTTGTCTTCTCTAGGTTGTGGCCCTCTGACTTGCCCAAGCTAGCAGCTGGTGGAAACTAAGGGCTGATAAGCAAGAAAAATCACTTGCAGCACTAAGATGCTGGGATCCCAGGTCAATAGGTGACACAGTCCAGGCTGCAAGTAGTGCATGGAAATCTACAAACGAACTGGAAATGTGTAGCAGTGAGTAAAAATGCACAGAGACAGATGGCAATCACTAGGAGCAGGGAGAAGCAGACAGGGGCACAGAGCAGGAAATAGATGAGGAAAACACTGTGAGACACTGAAGCAGGTTGCAGACACAGCTGCTGATACTGAAACTCGGGTGATCACAGAGGTGCAGGAAGGCTGAAAGCTGGTAGAGGTACACAAGGCAAACAGAGGATACACTGGGAAAAACTGGGGGCACAGAGATCACATTGCAAGACTCTGAAGGACACTTTAAAGTTCCTGGGAACAAGGGAAGGGGGTGGCCAAAGAAACACTAGGAATCTCAAGGTTACTCTAGGAATCTAGGAAATTCAGAATCTTGGGGCCTACTGAGAATCTTCTCCGAGACATTAGGATCCTCAAAATATTGGGGTATTTTGCAAACTTCTTAGAAAGTCTGCGACACTAAGATCCTCAAAATATTGGGGTAATTTGGAATCTTCTCAGAAAGTTTGGGACACTAGGATCCTCGAAACATTGGGGTAATTTAGAATCTTCTCAGAAGGTCTGGGACAGTAGGATCCTCGTAATATTGTGGTTATTTGGAATCTTCTCAAAGTTTGGGACACTAGGATCCTTGAAATATTGGGGTCATTTGGAATCTTCCCAGAAGGTCTGGGACACTAGGATCCTCGAAATATTGGGGTAATTTGGAATCTTCTCAGAAAGTCTGGGACACTAGGATCCTCGAAACATTGGGGTAATTTAGAATCTTCTCAGAAGGTCTGGGACACTAGGATCCTCGTAATATTGGGGTTATTTGGAATCTTCTCAAAGTTTGGGACACTAGGATCCTTGAAATATTGGGTTCATTTGGTATCTTCTCAGAAAGTCTGGGACACTAGGATCCTTGAAACATTGGGGTCATTTGGAATCCTCTCAGAAAGTCTGGGACACTAGGATCTTTGAAATATTGGGGTCATTTGGAATCTTCTCAGAAAGTCAGGGACATTAGGATCCTCAAAATAATGGGGTCATTTGGAATCTTCTCAGAAAGTCTGGGACACTAGGATCCTCAAAATAATGGGGTCATTTGGAATCTTCTCAGAAAGTCTGGGACACTAGGATCCTCAAAATAATGGGGTCATTTGAAATCTTCTCAGAAAGTCTGGGACACTAGGATCCTTGAAATATTGGGGTCATTTGGAATCTTTTCAGAAAGTCAGGGATACTAGGATCCTCAAAATATTGGGGTCATTTGGAATTTTCTCAGAAAGTCAGGGATACTAGGATCCTTGAAATAATGGGGTCATTTGGAATCTTTTCAGAAAGCCTGGGACACTAGATTTCTCAAAATAGTGGGGTCATTTGGAATTTTCTCAGAAAGTCAGGGACACTAGGATCCTCAAAATCCTGAGGTCATTTGTAATCTTCCCAGAAAGTCAGGGACACTAGGATCCTCTAAATAGTGGGGTCATTTGGAATTTTCTCAGAAAGTCAGGGACACTAGGATTCTTGAAATATTGGGGTCAGTTGGAACCCTCTCAGAAAGTCTGCGACACTAGGATTCTTGAAATATTGGGGTCAGTTGGAACCCTCTCAGAGTGTGCGACGCTAGGATCCTCAACATATCAAGGTCATTTGAATTCTTCTAAGAAAGGCAGAGACACTAGTCTTAAACATAAGTCTTGTGGGATAACAGGTTACAGCAGATCCTTGCAAGTTAAAGCTATGAAACTACATATCCCAGCAGTCCTAGTCTGTACTGGGAGAGGACTATCTTCTAGCTGGTAGAAGGCTGGAAGAAGACCCAGATAGTTACTATCCTATAGAAGACTAATGCCGCGTACACTCGTTTGCACATTCCGACAACAAAATCCATGTTTTTTTTCCTGACGGATGTAGGCTTAAACTTGATTTGCATACACACGGTCACACAAATCTTGTCGGAAATTGCGAACGTCAAGAACGCGGTGACGTACAACACGTACGACGAGCTGAGAAAAAAAAATTCAATTCAATAGCCAGTGCTGCTCTTCTGCTTGATTCCGAGCATGCATGGAACTTTGTGCGTCGGAATTGTGTACACACGATCGGAATTTACGAGAACGGATTTTGTTGTCGGAAAATTTGAGATCCAGATCTCAAATTTTGTGTGTCGGAAATTCCGACGGAAAATGTCCGATGGAGCCTACACACGGTCGGAATTTCCGACAACAAGGTCCCAGCGAGACCTTGTTGTCGGACACCAAGATCTCCAGCTATTGGAATCTTTGTACATGTGTTTCAGCCAGCTCCAGCATCTGGTACGGGTCGAAAGTGGCAGAAACTGAGACAAAGAGTTCACTTCATTTCATAACAGATGTATCCTTGGCAGGAACGTGATGGTGATCCTCAGTATGATGATGACTTACGGCACAAACCTTATGCCGGTCGGACTTTACGGCAGACTTTGCCCGGCGGACTTTTCGACAGACTTTACGACGGACTTTCTGAATGAACGGACTTGCCTACACACAATCCACCAAAGTCCATCGAATTCGTACGTGATGACGTACGACCGGACTAAAACAAGGAAGTTCATAGCCAGTAGCCAATAGCTGCCCTAGCGTCAGTTTTTTGTCCGTCGAACTAGCATACAGACGAGCTGACTTTTCGTCCGGACTCGATTTCGACGGATTGATTTAAAACATGTTTCAAATCTAAGTCCGTCCAACTTTTGAGAAAACAAAGTCCGCTGGAGCCCACACACGATCGAATTGTCTGACGAAATCCAGTCCGCCGGGCAAAGTCGGCCGTAAAGTCCGCTCGTGTGTACGCGGCATTAGAAAACGACACAACTTTGGAATAAAAGCTGCAGTTTCTCTATTCTGCACTAGGTGGTGAACTAACTTTTACCAAGTGCAATGCACAGACAGGAAGTAATGTCAGTATAAACAGGAAGTTCCAGGTTAATAGTGAGAGTTATGAGGAAGTAGAGAGAAGACATTGCTGGAACTGGCAACAGAGGAGGTAATAAGATCTTATTTTTTATTTACACCCAGTAACCTCCCGTCATGTCCGTCCTCTTCCTCCATAGTCACTGTGATGTCTTTTATCTCCAGCACATGATGATACACACATATTGTATAATAATACATATTTTTTTTTAATTTTTACATTCTGTAGCTCTAACATATACCACAGTACTGTACACAGAGAATACTATGCAAGTCATATCAGCCTCCGGACCATAGGAGCTTACAGTCTAATGTCTCCACAACAGTCATGTATTAACATTAATATATATATATATATATATATATTTGCAATATATGTTTAATTAAAGCAAAATTCCAAATTTTGCAAAAAAAAATGAATAAATGTACTGATATAAAAAAAAATAATTGCATTTATTGCTTTTTTGCATTGGAGCCTGTAAAGCAGTGGTCCTCAACCTGGGGGTCGAGACCCCCTCGGGGGTCGAACGACAATTTGCCAGGGGTCACCAAATCCTGGGCTGTTCCTGAAGCCCCCACCGCTCTCCCAGCTATTTTGCGGCTGCCCAGCAGGGCTGTCCCTGGTGCCCGCAGCCGCCCACTCAGCCTCTTCACAGCCACCCATTCAGTTCACGGCATGGCTGGGGGCAGAGACTAGAGGTCAGCTGACTGGGGAGGAATGTGAAGCTGAGGGGCTGGAGGAGACCCTATCTCCTCATTTCGGCATAGGTGTCACTGCTACGAGACACCACAAAGTCGGAGACACAGTGAAGCCAGGGATACAGTGAGTAACACTACCTGTGATTATAGTAGTCATTAAAAGTCCCCACTACAGTACTCAGATCAGCAGATGACCTAGGTTGCCTGATGAAACCCCCCCCCCCCCCCCCAGCACTGCCACTCATCCCATCCCCCCCCCCCCCCCCCCTACTAAGGAGTAAGAGAAGGAATAAAAATAGAGAATACATGGAAGGGAGAGGAAAAGAGGGGAAGGAACAAAGAAAAAAGTAGAGAAAGAATAAGTGAAAGAACAAGAAAGACGGCAAGAGAGAGGAATAGGGGAATAAAAACAAGAAATTAGGATAGAGAAATATAAAAGGGAAAGAAAGGATAACAAAAGAGGAGTGGTAAATCCTAAAATATACCATAAGGGGTTTTAATACTGTACGAGTAGAAGGGACTCGGGGAGCGCTAAATGTCCGTAGGTTTGGGGCGCAAATTACTTGTCTTGCCTTGTGTGCTGACAACCCACTCTACAAAAATAATTTTACTGTTAGGGGTCCCCACAGCTTGGGAAATTTTATCAAGGGGTCACGGCACTAGACAGGTTGAGAACCACTGCTGTAAAGCATTGTAATCTTGATCAGTGGATCACAGGTGCAATGCACAAGTTACTGCGGACTATTTCTCCAGCCAAAGGTCTGTATGGAGGTACAGGCCCTTGGTTATGGAGCTAGAAGCAGTATGGACCTTCAGTTATAGAGCTGAAGGAGATCCAGACCTTCAGTTATAGAGATGGAGGAGGTACGGACCTTCAGTTATGGAGCTGAGGGAGATACAGACCTTGAGTTATATAGCTGAAGGAGGTGCGGACCTTCAGCTATAGAGCAGGAGAAGGCATGGACCTTCAGTTATAGAGCTAGAGGAGGCATGGACCTTCAGTTATAGAGCTAGAGGAGGCATGGACCTTCAGTTATAGAGCTAGAGGAGGCATGGACCTTCAGTTATAGAGCTAGAGGAGGCATGGACCTTCAGTTATAGAGCTAGAGGAGGCATGGACCTTCAGTTGTAGAGCTAGAGGAGGCATGGACCTTCAGTTATAGAGCTAGAGGAGGCATGGACCTTCAGTTATAGAGCTAGAGGAGGCATGGACCTTCAGTTATAGAGCTAGAGGAGGCATGGACCTTCAGTTATAGAGCTAGAGGAGGCATGGACCTTCAGTTATAGAGCTGGAGGAGGTATGGACCTTCAGTTATAGAGCTGGAGGAGGTATGGACCTTCAGTTATAGAGCTGGAGGAGGCATGGACCTTCAGTTATAGAGCTAGAGGAGGCACAGACCTTCAGTTATAGAGCTGGAGGAGGTATAGACCTTCAGTTATGGAGCTGGAGGAGGTATGGACCCTCAGTTATAGAGCTGGAGGAGGCATGGACCTTCAGTTATAGAGCTGGAGGAGGTATAGACCCTCAGTTATAGAGCTGGAGGAGGAACAGACCTTTAGTTATGGAGCTGGAGGAGGTACGGCCCTTCAGTTATGGAGCTGAGGGAGATACAGACCTTGAGTTATATAGCTGAAAGAGGTGCGGACCTTCAGCTATAGAGCTGGAGAAGGCATGGACCTTCAGTTGTAGAGCTAGAGGAGGCATTGACCTTCAGTTACAGAGCTAGAGGAGGCATGGGCCTTCAGCTATAGAGCTGGAGGAGGTATGGACCTTCAGCTATAGAGCTGGAGGAGGCATGAACCTTCAGTTATAGAGCTAGAGGAGGCATGGACCTTCAGTTATAGAGCTAGAGGAGGCATGGACCTTCAGCTATAGAGCTGGAGGAGGCATGGACCTTCAGTTGTAGAGCTAGAGGAGGCATGGACCTTCAGTTGTAGAGCTAGAGGAGGCATGGACCTTCAGCTATAGAGCTGGAGGAGGCATGGACCTTCAGTTGTAGAGCTAGAGGAGGCATGGACCTTCAGTTATAGAGCTAGAGGAGGCATGGACATTCAGCTATAGAGCTGGAGGAGGTATGGACCTTCAGCTATAGAGCTGGAGGAGGTATGGACCTTCAGTTATAGAGCTAGAGGAGGCATGGACCTTCAGTTATTGAGCTGGAGGAGGTATAGACCTTCAGTTATGGAGTTGGAGGAGGTACAGCTCTTCAGTTATAGAGCTGGAGGAGGTATGGACCCTCAGTTATAGAGCTGGAGGAGGAACAGACCTTTAGTTATGGAGCTGGAGGAGGTACGGCCCTTTAGTTATGGAGCTGAAGGAGGTACAGACCTTTAGTAATGGAGCTGGAGGAGGTACAGACCTTTAGTAATGGAGCTGGAGGAGGTACGGACCTTTAGTTATGGAGCTGGAGGAGGTACAGACCTTTAGTTATGGAGCTGGGGAAAGTAGACATGTGCGGTTCATTTAGTTCAGAATTAAAATTCGGACAAAGTTTCATTATTCGGAAATTCGGATGTATCTGAATTAGAATAGTTCAGAATTTAAACTAATCCGAAATAACGAAAAAAAAAATTTGGAACGAAATTCAAATCATTTTCAAATTGGAAAACTATTTGAATTCGAAAAGTTTTCGAATTTACAAAGAGAATAAAATAGAATAAAAATAAAGTACCGTATATACTCGAGTATAAGTCGAATTTTTCAGCACATTTTTTTGTGCTGAAAGTGCCCCCCTCGACTTATACTTGAGTCGAGCACTTTTCTGCAGCAAAAAATTTCATTTTCCGTACCGACTTTGGGGCCCCGTATCTCAGGGCCACTTGGTGCTAGAAACCCCAAATTTGGTATGCAAACCCAGTGGACCTAGTACCACAACATATCCAAAGCTGAAGTTCCTAGCACTAAGTGGCCCCGAGATACAGGGCCCCAAAATCGGTTCGGAAAATGTCATTCTCTGCTGCAGAAAAGTGCTTGACATTTTCTGAACCGAATTTGGGGCCCCATATCTCAGGGCCACTTAGTGCTAGGAACTCCAAATTTGGTGTGCAAACCCAGTGGAACTGGTACCATAACATATCCAAAGCTGGGGTTCCTAGCACCAAGTGGCCCTGAGATACGGGGCCCCAAAACTGGTTCAGAAAATGTCATTCTCTCCTGCAGAAAAGTGCTTGACATTTTCTGAACTGATTTTTGGGGCCCTGTATCTCGGGGCCACTTGGTGCTAGAAACCCCAGCTTTGGAAATGTTATGGTACTAGTTCCACTGGGTTTGCACACCAAATTTGGGGTTCTTAGCACTAAGTGGCCCCGACATACGGGGCCCCAAATTTGGTCAACTGTGTCTATCTGCAGCAATGTCATTTCGGGACCCTTTGAGTTCAGAGACCCCAAATTTTGGCTGCAGCTGGGGGGCATCTAGGAACCCTTAACTACCGAGTTTGAAGTTCAGGGGACCTATGGCTGCAAATGGGCACAGTGAAGCATGCAAATGGGCACAGTGATGCTGCAAATGGGCATTGTTGACCCGCTTTTCCACTTACAGTAGATGTGCATTTCTCACCCTCGTCTTATACTCGGGTCAATAAGTTTTTCCCATTTTTTTGGGGGGTAAATTAGGGCCTCGACTTATACTCGGAACGACTTATACTCGAGTATATACGGTAATAGAGCAGGAAAAAAAAATAAATACATTTTTTTCTATTCTATTCATTTATTTTATATTCTATTTTATTATTTTTGGAAATTGGAAAACTTTTCGAATTAGAAAACTTTTCGAATCGATTCGAAAACGAATAAACAAAACAAATTCTGAAAACTGATGAAACTAATTTAACTAAACAAATTGATGTAAATAACAATTTTTTTTTGTTCTGCACATGTCTTGGGGAAAGTACAGACCTTAA
This sequence comes from Lithobates septentrionalis, assembly GCA_037952835.1. Taxonomy (NCBI): domain Eukaryota; kingdom Metazoa; phylum Chordata; class Amphibia; order Anura; family Ranidae; genus Lithobates; species Lithobates septentrionalis. Next base: position 92,453 of record JBBDGP010005423.1, read on the forward strand.
GTTATGGAGCTGAAGGATATACAGACCTTTACTTTTAGAGCTGGAGGAAGTACGGACCTTCAGCTATGGAGCTGGAGGAGGTATGGAGCTGGGGAAGGTACGGACCTTCAGCTATGGAGCTGGAGGAGGTATGGACCTTCACTTATAGAGCTGGAGGGGGGATGAACCTTCATTTATGGAGATGGGGGAGGTACAGACCTTCAGTTATGGAGCTGGAGGAGGTATGGAGCTGGGGAAGGTACGGACCTTCAGTTATGGAGCTGGAGGAGGTATGGACCTTCACTTATAGAGCTGGAGGGGGGATGAACCTTCATTTATGGAGATGGGGGAGGTACAGACCTTCAGTTATGGAGCTGGAGGAGGTATGGAGCTGGGGAAGGTACGGACCTTCAGTTATGGAGCTGGAGGAGGTATGGACCTTCACTCATAAAGCTGGAGGGGGGATAAACCTTCATTTATGGAGATGGGGGAGGTACAGACCTTCAGTTATGGAGCTGGAGGAGATATGGACCTTCACTCATAAAGCTGGAGGGGGGATAAACCTTCATTTATGGAGATGGGGGAGGTACAGACCTTCAGTTATGGAGCTGGGGAAGGTACGGACCTTCACTTATAGAGCTGAAGGAGATATGGACCTTCACTTATAGAGCTGGAGGGGGGGTGAACCTTCATTTATGGAGCTGGGGTAGGTACAGACCTTCAGTTATGGAGCTGGAGGCTCCATAAGGACCTTTCTTATATGAAGCTGGAGGAGGTATGGCTCTTCTTTTTTGGAGCTGGAAGAGGTACAGGCCTTCACTCAAGATGGAGGAGGTGTGGCTCTTTGGTTATGGAGCTCACTACAGTTGTGCTCTATTGAGAGCTAAGAGAGCCACTACTGGGGTGACAGATGGGACTGCAATGGTACCATGTTTCATGTTACACCCTAAATATAGGCCAGAAAGTTGGACCTTAGCCTTTTTTATAAGATATCTAGCAGGTAATAGAGCTAGATATTGTACCTTTATATAACTCTGACATTCTGGACTGCTGTACAGAGACCACTGAGCCAGTCACATCAGTCATTGGATAAGGGGACCTTACATTCTAATGTCTCCCCCACACTCACACACTAATATTATACATTTATATAGCTCTGACCTACCCCGCAGTGCTGTACAGAGAACACTGAGAAGGTCACATCATTCTCTGCTCCAGATAACCTTACCCACTGAACAATATATCCATCTGTTGACAAAAACGAACATATCAATAATTTCCATCTATAGAGAGGAACTTCGTGGTTAGCGCACATGACCACATGAAGAAGAATGGACAAGCACCAAAGTCACATGACTGAGAGGATATTAGGCTTCACCCTGGAGATCATCTACCTGCTGACCGGAGAGGTGAGGAGGATTCTGGGAGGTCACATGACATCACTCTTATCTCTAATAATAAAACACAGACCTGACCGGAGAGGTGGGGAGGATTCTGGGAGGTCACATGACATCACTCTTATCTCTATTAATAAAACACAGACCTGACCGGAGAGGTGAGGAGAATTCTGGGAGGTCACATGACATCACTCTTATCTCTATTAATAAAAACACAGACCTGACCGGAGAGGTGAGGAGGATTCTGGGAGGTCACATGACATCACTCTTATCTCTATTAATAAAACACAGACCTGACCGGAGAGGTGAGGAGGATTCTGGGAGGTCACATGACATCACTCTTATCTCTATTAATAAAACACAGACCTGACCGGAGAGGTGAGGAGGATTCTGGGAGGTCACATGACATCACTCTTATCTCTATTAATAAAACACAGACCTGACGGGAGAGGTGAGGAGGATTCTGGGAGGTCACATGACATCACTCTTATCTCTATTAATAAAAACACAGACCTGACCGGAGAGGTGAGGAGGATTCTGGGAGGTCACATGACATCACTCTTATCTCTATTAATAAAACACAGACCTGACCGGAGAGGTGAGGAGGATTCTGGGAGGTCACATGACATCACTCTTATCTCTATTAATAAAAACACAGACCTGACCGGAGAGGTGAGGAGGATTCTGGGAGGTCACATGACATCACTCTTATCTCTATTAATAAAAACACAGAACTGACTGGAGAGGTGAGGAGGATTCTGTAGATACTGATAGATGTGAACGTTTTTAATAGGATTACCAAGTTGTGAAAAAGACATCCAAGGAGAAACTGACTCCCAGTAGCTGCCTTCATGGTTGCTCAACACCTGAGAGAAATGAGAAGATTCTAGAAGTCGCCAAGAAGATCATTGATCTGCTGACAGGAGAGGTGAGCGGTGCCGAGAATTCTGGGACATTATCCAGTAACAGACAAGGGATGTGTCTGGATGGTGACTGTATCATTGTGTGTGTCAGGTTCCTATAAGGTGTCAGGATGTCACTGTCTATTTCTCCATGGAGGAGTGGGAGTATTTAGAAGGACACAAGGATCTCTACAAGGACGTCATGATGGAGAATCAGCCGCCCCTCACATCACCGGGTAAGAGGAGACTTTATTGTAAAGGAGAGAGCAGTACGGAGGGTCCACCTAGATCCCCCATCATCTGATAAACACGTAGAAACAATGTATTCAGTCAGTGTGTGTGTTTCCTACAGATGGATCCAGTAATGGGAACCCACCAGAGAGATGTCCCCGTCCTCTGTATTCCCGGGATTCCACACAGGAAGGTCACACCATCCCTCATCGTCATCCGGTAAAGAAATATTTTCTTAAGTATCCGTAGGGTATTAGTACTCATATTTTCTAGATATTACTTTTATCATTCTGTGTGTGAAGGAAGAAAAGCTCATCAATATGAAAGTTGAGAAAAAAGAGGAAGAAGATGCGGGATCCGTGAAAGGTGGTCCTCGGTCTACGGAGGAATTTAGAATGGTGGTGAGAGTTAAAGAGGAGGAATCTTCTGTAGCCATTGGCACAGGTATGTAATAACTACACGGTGAGTTATTACTGTATTCTTCCATTTATTACTGTTTTATTTTGCTATTATAGATGTACACTGGCTCAATGCCGGTCCTCGGCCACCTCCGTGGTAGCCTGGCACCGCCACTGGATCTCTAGCTCTCTCCGATCTCAGAGGAGAACCCAGAGAGACACCAATGGGCGGTGGGAGGAGGTGGACGTCAGCCGCTAGGATGGCTAATATCTGGATGATGCCTGTAGCTGCGACATCATCCAGATATCTCCAGTTCAAGTCCACGACATCATATGACATCATGGTGGTGGGAAGTGGTTAACTACTTAAGGACCAGCCGCCGTCGTTATGCGTGGCTACTTTGACGTTCAATACCGTTGTAATGGCAGCAGCGAGATGCCATAACCCCAGTATTTTTAAAAACGGCGGACTGTCCTCTTTAGGATAAAAGTGGTCTCTGCGGCGGATTCGCTGCAAAATCACTTTTATCTGGTCGTCTCCGCCGCTTACCGGAGCCGTCGGTAGCGGCAGAGCCGATCGGTTCCTCTCCTCGCCTGGATGCCGAGTGAGGGAATGATGGCCTCCGCTCAGCTCCATAGCATTGGAGGGCGGAAGCGACGTAAATGCTCTCAAAGGGGAATTTTTTTATTTATTTATTTTTTCTCAAATGACATTTAATTTTTTTTTTTTTTTTTTTTATTGCATTTTAGTATAAGTATGAGATCTGAGGTCTTTTTGACCCCCAGATCTCATATTTAAGAGGACCTGTCATGCTTTTTTTCTATTACAAGGGATGTTTACATTCCTTCAATAGTAATAAAAGTGACTCAAATTTTTTTTTTTTAATTGGACAGTGTCAAAATAAAAAATAAATAAGTAAAAAAAAAAAGAGCATCATCCCGCCAAGCTTGCACGCAGAAGCGAACGCATACGTAAGTCGCGCCCGCATATGAAAACGGTGTTCAAACCACACATGTGAGGTATCGCTGCGATCGGTAGAGCGAAAGCAATAATTCTAGCCCTAGACCTCCTCTGCAACTCAAAACATGCAACCTGTAGAGATTTTTAAACGTCGCCTATGGAGATTTGTAAGGGTAAATGTTTGTTTGTCGCCATTCCACGAGCGGGTGCAATTTTGAAGCGTGACATGTTGGGTATCAATTTACTCAGTGTAACATTATCTTTCACAATATAAAAATAAAATTGGGCTAACTTTACTGTTGTCTTAGTTTTTAATTTAAAAAAGTGTATTTTTTCCCCAAAAAAAGTGCGCTTGTAGGACCGCTGCGCAAATACGGTGTGACATAAAGTATTGCAACGACCGTTATTTTATTCTCTAGGGTGTTAGAAAAAATATATATATATAAATTTTTGGGGGTTCTAAGTAATTTTCTAGCAAAAAAAATATGATTTTAACGTGTAAACACTGAGTCTGAAAAATAGGCCCAGTCCTTAACCACATGCCGACCAGCGCACGACGATATACGTCGGCACAATTGCACGGCTGGGCAAATGGGCGTACAGGTACGTCCCCTTTAAGATGTGGCATTGTTGGCGCGCGCCCGCCGCGTGCTCCGTGACCGCGGGTCCCGCGGACTCGATGTCCGCTGGGCGCCTACGATCGTGTCACGGAGCGTAAGAACTGGGAGATGTCTATGTAAACAAGGCATTTCCCCTGTTCTGTCTAGTGACATGACAGGGATCTACTGCTCCCTCTCATCGGGAGCAGTGATCGCTGTCATGTCAGTGGTAGCCCCTCCCACCCCACAGTTAGAATCACTCCCTAGGACACACTTAACCCCTTGATCGCCCCCCTAGTGTTTTCACCCCTTCCCTGCCAGTGTCATTTACACAGTAATCAGTGCATTTTTATAGCACTGATTGCTGTATAAATGCCAATGGTCCCAAAATAGTGTCAAAATTGTCCGATATGTCCACCGCAATGTTGCAGTCACGATAAAAATCACAGATCGCCGCCATTACTAATAAAAAAATTTATAATACAAATGCCATAAAACTATCCCCTATTTTGTAGACGCGATAACTTTTGCGCAAAGTAATCAATATACGCTTATTGTGTTTTTTTTTTGTTTTTTTTTTGTTTTTTACCAAAAATATGTAGAAGAATACATATCGGCCTAAACTGAGGAAGAAATTTGTTTATTATATATTTTTGGGGGATATTTATTATAGCAAAAATGAGAAAATCTTGTTTTTGTCAAAATTGTCTGTCTTTTTTTGTTTATAGCGCAAAAAATAAAAATGGCAGAGGTGATCAAATACCACCAAAAGAAAGTTCTATTTGTGGGGAAAAAAGGACGTCTATTTTGTTTGGGTGTAACGTCGCACGACCGCGCAATTGTCAGTTAAAGCGACGCAGTGCCGAATCGCAATCGAAAGTGCTCTGGTCAGGAAGGGGGTAAATCCCTGAAGTGTATTTTTTTCCCCTCAAAAAAAAAATTTGCGTTTGAAAAACTGCTGCATGAATATCGTGTGATATAAAAAAAATTGCAACGATAGCCATTTGAGTCTCGAGGGTCTCTGCTAAAAAAAAAAAAGATATAATATTTGGAGAATCTAAGTCAGGGATCCTAAAACTACGGCCCTCCAGCTGTTGCAAAACTACACATCCCATGAGGCATTGTGATACTCTGACATTCACATCCATGACTAGGCATGGTGGGAATTGTAGTTCCTGAACAACTGGAGGGCCGTAGTTTGAAGACCCCTGATCCAAGTTATTTTCTAGCAAAAAATGCTGATTTTAACTTGTAAACAAAAAAGTTTCGGAAGAAGGCCTGGTCCTAAAGTGGTATAAAATTCTTCTTTCCATCAGGTGGACACAATGTGATTTCCGCGGAGAGACCTCAAACTTTATCTCTGGACTGTAATGCAGAAGACCAGGACGTTGCAGATGCTTCTCCAGAAGCAGACATCGATACTCGAATAAGACCTTACGGTGTGGGTAGACCAATGGACTCCTGTAAAGCTCAGGACTCTTTTCGGTCACATATTGTTACCAATGAAGTCCATCCAAGGCTTCACGTCGCAGAGAGATCCTCGGATCCATCCAATTCCGAGAGATCATCGTCCAGAGATTTAGGTACTTCTTCTTCACACAAAGACAATACAACAATCCAGTGTTCTAGAGTGAATGAAGGTCTTGGATCAGAGTCGTCTCTTGCTGAAGATCAAAGAGCGAACACGGGGGAGAACAAACACGGTCCGTATCAATGTTCGGAGTGCGGGAAATGTTTCAACTGGAAAGGACACCTCCTCAGGCACCTGAGAAGTCACACCGACGAGCGTCCTTACTCATGTTTACAGTGTGACAAATGTTTCAAACACCGAGCGGACCTTTCCCGACACCAGAGGTGCCACACGGGCGAACGCCCCTTCTCCTGTTCGGAGTGCGAGAAATGTTTCACCCGGAAACACGACCTTATCACCCATCAGAAGATTCACACGGGCGAGAGTTCTTTTCCCTGCCTAGAGTGCGGGAAATGTTTCACTTGGAAGAGGGCGCTCCGTATACACCAGAGAAGTCACACGGGCGAACGCCCTTTTTTGTGTTTGGACTGCGGGAAATGCTTCACCCAGAAAGGAAACCTTCGCACGCACCAGAAACTTCACACGGGCGAGCGCCCTTTTTCCTGTTCGGAGTGCGGGAAATCTTTTACACTCAGATCACGCCTAATGTCGCATCAGAAAACCCATGCCCACTGACAGCCGGGAGAGTGACAACGCCATTCAGAACTTGAAGCCATCCGCTTTTACCCGGTACACCGGACTCAGAATGAGTTTCCCTCCCTCGTTTGCATTCGGAGTCTTTACACACGGTGTGCATGTATGGGGATCGCCGCTCTTCCTGGCCAGCCCATGCAGTCAAAAGATAAGGAGCAGCCTCAGCATACATGCTAGGCCATGCCCCGACGCGTTACGTCCCCATAGGGTTTATGTGACTCTGGGCAAAATCCAACTTGGTTCGGTCCAAAAAACACCCCATTCATCAGTGCTTGAGATTGAAAAGAATATACTTGGACCAGATGTGACCCCCGCCCCGCCCACTGGGGGCTTAGTCAAAGGGTCATGTGACTTCCGTGCAAAATAAAAATGATATATACGCTGGTGCTGAAATCTGTCACTTGCATTAACACAAATAAGAGGTCCAGATACAATTTTATTCCGATAAACGTCAGGGGGACAATCCAAAGAGTTACCAACGCATTTTGGTTTAAAAACAGTGGTAGGGTGGGTGGGTTGTTTGGTGGTGGTGGAGTGGTGGTTCTGATGGGTAAATGGTGTAGTGGGTGGTGGTAGGGTGGGTAGGTTGTTTGGTGGTGGTTCTGGTGGGTAAATGGTGTAGTGTGTGGTGGTAGGATGGGTGGGTTGTTTGGTGGTGATTCTGGTGAGTAAATGGTGGAGTGGGTGGTGGTGGTAGGGTGGGTGGGTTGTTTGGTGGAGTGGGTGGTGGTAGGCTGGGTGGGTTGTTTGGTGGTGGTGGAGTGGTGGTTCTGGTGGGTAAATGGTGGAGTGGATGGTGGTGTGCATGGTGGTAAGGTGGGTGGGTTGTTTGGTGGTGGACTGGTGGTTCTTGTGGGTAAATGGTGGAGTGGGTGGTGGTAGGGTGGGTGGGTTGTTTAGTGGTGGTGATTGAGTGGTGGTTCTGGTGGGTAAATGGTGTAGTGCTGGGGTGCCCAAACTTTTTTTCAAAGAGGGCCAGATTTGATGAAGTGAACAGGCGTGAGGGCCGACCATTTTGCCTGACATTCTTTAAACCATTAAAATTGGGTCTAAGTGTGTTCATCCGAGCGCTAATACACGACCCAACAAGAATTCTCCTGCCCTTGTGGATGTGTGTGGTGAAGAGATGAGCTCGGGCGTGTTATTTGGAAATACCGCATTTATTGGCGTATAACACGCACCTTCACTTTAAGAGGGAAGTTTCATCAAAAAATCTTAAATTTTAAATAAAGAACTGTGAAGCAAAATAAGGATCAGTGCCCATCTGCAGCCTCACCATTGCCATGAATGCAGCACCCCCGTTGTCCTGAATGCAGCACCCCCCCATTGTCCTGACTTCAGCACCCTCCGTTGTCCTGAATGCAGCACCCCCCATTGTCTTGAATGCAGCACCCCCCCATTGTCCTGAATGCAGCACCCCCATTGTCCTGAATGCAGCACCCCCCATTGTCCTGAATGCAGCACCCCCGTTGCCCTGAATGCAGCACCCCCCATTGTCCTGAATGCAGCACCCCCGTTGTCCTGAATGCAGCACCCCCCATTGTCCTGAATGCAGCACCCCCGTTGTCCTGAATGCAGCACCCCCCATTGTCCTGAATGCAGCATCTCCGTTGTCCTGAATGCAGCACCCCCATTGTCCTGACTTCAGCACCCTCCGTTGTCCTGAATGCAGCACCCCCCATTGTCTTGAATGCAGCACCCCCCATTGTCCTGACTTCAGCACCCTCTGTTGTCCTGAATGCAGCACCCCCCATTGTCTTGAATGCAGCACCCCCATTGTCCTGACTTCAGCACCCTCCGTTGTCCTGAATGCAGCACCCCCCATTGTCTTGAATGCAGCACCCCCCATTGTCCTGACTTCAGCACCCTCTGTTGTCCTGAATGCAGCACCCCCGTTGTCCTGAATGCAGCACCCCCGTTGTCCTGAATGCAGCACCCCCCATTGTCCTGAATGCAGCACCCACATTGACATGAATGCAGACTTACCATTGCCATCAGTGCAGCCTGATTTATGCCCATTTTTATTTGTGCCCAGGGAGGGGGCAGGACCAGTGCCAACAGACATCCAGGAGAAACTCCTGTTTTTTGGCGGCCTCTTTAATAGAAAGTCCCACCTCCTATGATGGACAGAACAGTCGTCCAATGACAGCACAGGAGAGGGGACTTCCTTTTACAGAGGCTGCCGTGTGAACAGGAAATACTCTTGTATGTACGGCACTCGCCCCGCCCCCTCCCCGTCCCCTCCAAGGCAGCCAGCATATATATCTCTTGTGGCCCCGGTGCTCGGGGATTCGTAGGGGGCCACAAAAGATATACATTTCAAAATTACCAGGCGGGCCGTCCGAAACCGGAATGCGGGCCGGAATTTGGACATGCCTGGTGTAGTGGGTGGTGGTAGGGTGAGAGGGTTATTTGGTGGTGTAAATGGTGGAGTGGGTGGTGGTGATAGGGTAGGTGGGTTGTGTGGTGGTGGTGGAGTGGGGGGTGGTAGGAGGGTGGGTTGTTTGGTAGCGGTGGAGTGGGTGGTGGTGGTAGGGTGGGTGGGTTGTTTGGTGGTGAATCTGGTGGGTAAATGGTGGAGTGGGTGGTGGTGGTAGGGTGGGTGGGTTGTTTGGAGGTGGTGGAGCAGTGGTTCTGGTGGGTAAATGGTGGAGTGGGTGGTGGTGGTAGGGTGGGTGGGTTGTTTGGGGGTGGTGGAGTGGTGGTTCTGGTGGGTAAATGGTGGAGTGGGTGGTGGTGGTAGGGTGGGTGGGTTGTTTGGTGGTGGAGTGGTGGTTCTGGTGGGTAAATGGTGGAGTGGGTGGTGGTAGGGTGGGCTGTTTGGTGGTAAATCTGGTGGGTAAATGGTGGAGTGGGTGGTGGTGGTAGGGTGGGTGGGTTGTTTTGGTGGTGAATCTGGTGGGTAAATGGTGGAGTGGGTGGTGGTGGTAGGGTGGGTGGGTTGTTTGGAGGTGGTGGAGCGGTGGTTCTGGTGGGTAAATGGTGGAGTGGGTGGTGGTGGTAGGGTGGGTGGGTTGTTTGAGGGTGGTGGAGTGGTGGTTCTGGTGGGTAAATGGTGGAGTGGGTGGTGGTGGTAAGCTGGGTGGGTTGTTTGGTGGTGGAGTGGTGGTTCTGGTGGGTAAATGGTGGATTGGGTGGTGGTGGTAGGGTGGGTAGGTTGTTTGGTGGTGAATCTGGTGGGTAAATGGTGGAGTGGGTGGTGGTGGTAGGGTGGGTGAGTTGTTTGGTGGTGGTGGAGCGGTGGTTCTGGTGGGTAAATGGTGGATTGGGTGGTGGTGGTAGGGTGGGTGGGTTGTTTGGTTGTGAATCTGGTGTGTAAATGGTGGAGTGGGTGGTGGTGGTAGGGTGGGTGGGTTGTTTGGGGGTGGTGGAGTGGTGGTTCTAGTGGGTAAATGGTGGAGTGGGTGGTGGTAGGGTGGGTGGGTTGTTCGGAGGTGGTGGAGTGTTGGTTCTGGTGGGTAAATGGTGGAGTGGGTGGTGGTGGTAAGGTGGGTGGGTTGTTTGGTGGTGGAGTGGTGGTTCTGGTAGGTAAATGGTGGAGTGGGTGCTGGTGGTAGGGTGGGTGGGTTGTTTGGTGGTGAATCTGGTGGGTAAATGGTGGAGTGGGTGGTGGTGGTAAGGTGGGTGGGTTGTTTGGTGGTGGAGTGGTGGTTCTGGTGGGTAAATGGTGGAGTGGGTGGTGGTGGTAGGGTGGGTGGGTTGTTTGGTGGTGGAGTGGTGGTTCTGGTGGGTAAATGGTGGAGTGGGTGGTGGTAGGGTGGGCTGTTTGGTGGTGAATCTGGTGGGTAAATGGTGGAGTGGGTGGTGGTAGTAGGGTGGGCGGGTTGTTTGGTGGTGAATCTGGTGGGTAAATGGTGGAGTGGGTGGTGGTGGTAGGGTGGGTGGGTTGTTTGGGGGTGGTGGAGTGGTGGTTCTGGTGGGTAAATGGTGGAGTGGGTGGTGGTGATAAGGTGGGTGGGTTGTTTGGTGGTGGAGTGGTGGTTCTGGTGGGTAAATGGTGAAGTGGGTGGTGGTAGGGTGGGCTGTTTGGTGGTGAATCTGGTGGGTAAATGGTGGAGTGGGTGGTGGTAGGGTGGGTTGTTTGGTGGTGAATCTGGTGGGTAAATGGTGGAGTGGGTGGTGGTGGTAAGGTGGGTGGGTTGTTTGGTGGTGGAGTGGTGGTTCTGGTAGGTAAATGGTGGATTGGGTGGTGGTGGTAGGGTGGGTGGGTTGTTTGGTGGTGAATCTGGTGGGTAAATGGTGGAGTGGGTGGTGGTGGTAGGGTGGGTGGGTTGTTTGGTGGTGGTGGAGCGGTGGTTCTGGTGGGTAAATGGTGGATTGGGTGGTGGTGGTAAGGTGGGTGGGTTGTTTGGTGGTGGAGTGGTGGTTCTGGTGGGTAAATGGTGGAGTGGGTGGTGGTGGTAGGGTGGGTGGGTTGTTTGGTGGTGAATCTGGTGGGTAAATGGTGGAGTGGGTGGTGGTGGTAGGGTTTGTGGGTTGTTTGGTGGTGGAGTGGTGGTTCTGGTGGGTAAATGGTGGAGTGGGTGGTGGTGGTTGAGTGGGTGGGTTGTTTGGTGGTGAATCTGGTGGGTAAATGGTGGAGTGGGTGGTGGTGGTAGGGTGGGTGGGTTGTTTGGTGGTGAATCTGGTGGGTAAATGGTGGAGTGGGTGGTGGTGGTAGGGTGGGTGGGTTGTTTGGTGGTGGTGGAGCGGTGGTTCTGGTGGGTAAATGGTGGATTGGGTGGTGGTGGTAGGGTGGGTGGGTTGTTTGGTGGTGAATCTGGTGGGTAAATGGTGGAGTGGGTGGTGGTGGTAAGGTGGGTGGGTTGTTTGGTGGTGGAGTGGTGGTTCTGGTGGGTAAATGGTGGAGTGGGTGGTGGTGGTAAGGTGGGTGGGTTGTTTGGTGGTGGAGTGGTGGTTCTGGTGGGTAAATGGTGGAGTGGGTGGTGGTGGTAGGGTGGGTGGGTTGTTTGGTGGTGAATCTGGTGGGTAAATGGTGGAGTGGGTGGTGGTGGTAGGGTGGGTGGGTTGTTTGGTGGTGAATCTGGTGGGTAAATGGTGGAGTGGGTGGTGGTGGTAGGGTGGGTGGGTTGTTTGGTGGTGGTGGAGCGGTGGTTCTGGTGGGTAAATGGTGGATTGGGTGGTGGTGGTAGGTTGGGTGGGTTGTTTGGTGGTGAATCTGGTGGGTAAATGGTGGAGTGGGTGGTGGTGGTAGGGTGGGTGGGTTGCTTGGTGGTGAATCTGGTGGGTAAATGGTGGAGTGGGTGGTGGTGGTAGGGTGGGTGGGTTGTTTGGGGGTGGTGGAGTGGTGGTTCTAGTGGGTAAATGGTGGAGTGGGTGGTGGTGGTAGGGTGGGTGGGTTGTTTGGTGGTGGTGGAGTGGTGGTTCTGGTGGGTAAATGGTGGAGTGGGTGGTGGTAGGGTGGGCTGTTTGGTGGTGAATCTGGTGGGTAAATGGTGGAGTGGGTGGTGGTAGGGTGGGTTGTTTGGTGGTGAATCTGGTGGGTAAATGGTGGAGTGGGTGGTGGTGGTAAGGTGGGTGGGTTGTTTGGTGGTGGAGTGGTGAATCTGGTGGGTAAATAGTGGAGTGGGTGGTGGTGGTAGGGTGGGTGGGTTGTTTGGGGGTGGTGGAGTGGTGGTTCTGGTGGGTAAATGGTGGAGTGGGTGGTGGTGATAAGGTGGGTGGGTTGTTTGGTGGTGGAGTGGTGGTTCTGGTGGGTAAATGGTGAAGTGGGTGGTGGTAGGGTGGGCTGTTTGGTGGTGAATCTGGTGGGTAAATGGTGGAGTGGGTGGTGGTAGGGTGGGTTGTTTGGTGGTGAATCTGGTGGGTAAATGGTGGAGTGGGTGGTGGTGGTAAGGTGGGTGGGTTGTTTGGTGGTGGAGTGGTGGTTCTGGTAGGTAAATGGTGGATTGGGTGGTGGTGGTAGGGTGGGTGGGTTGTTTGGTGGTGAATCTGGTGGGTAAATGGTGGAGTGGGTGGTGGTGGTAGGGTGGGTGGGTTGTTTGGTGGTGGTGGAGCGGTGGTTCTGGTGGGTAAATGGTGGATTGGGTGGTGGTGGTAAGGTGGATGGGTTGTTTGGTGGTGGAGTGGTGGTTCTGGTGGGTAAATGGTGGAGTGGGTGGTGGTGGTAGGGTGGGTGGGTTGTTTGGTGGTGAATCTGGTGGGTAAATGGTGGAGTGGGTGGTGGTGGTAGGGTTTGTGGGTTGTTTGGTGGTGGAGTGGTGGTTCTGGTGGGTAAATGGTGGAGTGGGTGGTGGTGGTTGGGTGGGTGGGTTGTTTGGTGGTGAATCTGGTGGGTAAATGGTGGAGTGGGTGGTGGTGGTAGGGTGGGTGGGTTGTTTGGTGGTGAATCTGGTGGGTAAATGGTGGAGTGGGTGGTGGTGGTAGGGTGGGTGGGTTGTTTGGTGGTGGTGGAGCGGTGGTTCTGGTGGGTAAATGGTGGATTGGGTGGTGGTGGTAGGGTGGGTGGGTTGTTTGGTGGTGGAGTGGTGGTTCTGGTGGGTAAATGGTGGAGTGGGTGGTGGTAGGGTGGGCTGTTTGGTGGTGAATCTGGTGGGTAAATGGTGGAGTGGGTGGTGGTAGTAGGGTGGGCGGGTTGTTTGGTGGTGAATCTGGTGGGTAAATGGTGGAGTGGGTGGTGGTGGTAGGGTGGGTGGGTTGTTTGGGGGTGGTGGAGTGGTGGTTCTGGTGGGTAAATGGTGGAGTGGGTGGTGGTGATAAGGTGGGTGGGTTGTTTGGTGGTGGAGTGGTGGTTCTGGTGGGTAAATGGTGAAGTGGGTGGTGGTAGGGTGGGCTGTTTGGTGGTGAATCTGGTGGGTAAATGGTGGAGTGGGTGGTGGTAGGGTGGGTTGTTTGGTGGTGAATCTGGTGGGTAAATGGTGGAGTGGGTGGTGGTGGTAAGGTGGGTGGGTTGTTTGGTGGTGGAGTGGTGGTTCTGGTAGGTAAATGGTGGATTGGGTGGTGGTGGTAGGGTGGGTGGGTTGTTTGGTGGTGAATCTGGTGGGTAAATGGTGGAGTGGGTGGTGGTGGTAGGGTGGGTGGGTTGTTTGGTGGTGGTGGAGCGGTGGTTCTGGTGGGTAAATGGTGGATTGGGTGGTGGTGGTAAGGTGGGTGGGTTGTTTGGTGGTGGAGTGGTGGTTCTGGTGGGTAAATGGTGGAGTGGGTGGTGGTGGTAGGGTGGGTGGGTTGTTTGGTGGTGAATCTGGTGGGTAAATGGTGGAGTGGGTGGTGGTGGTAGGGTTTGTGGGTTGTTTGGTGGTGGAGTGGTGGTTCTGGTGGGTAAATGGTGGAGTGGGTGGTGGTGGTTGGGTGGGTGGGTTGTTTGGTGGTGAATCTGGTGGGTAAATGGTGGAGTGGGTGGTGGTGGTAGGGTGGGTGGGTTGTTTGGTGGTGAATCTGGTGGGTAAATGGTGGAGTGGGTGGTGGTGGTAGGGTGGGTGGGTTGTTTGGTGGTGGTGGAGCGGTGGTTCTGGTGGGTAAATGGTGGATTGGGTGGTGGTGGTAGGGTGGGTGGGTTGTTTGGTGGTGAATCTGGTGGGTAAATGGTGGAGTGGGTGGTGGTGGTAAGGTGGGTGGGTTGTTTGGTGGTGGAGTGGTGGTTCTGGTGGGTAAATGGTGGAGTGGGTGGTGGTGGTAAGGTGGGTGGGTTGTTTGGTGGTGGAGTGGTGGTTCTGGTGGGTAAATGGTGGAGTGGGTGGTGGTGGTAGGGTGGGTGGGTTGTTTGGTGGTGAATCTGGTGGGTAAATGGTGGAGTGGGTGGTGGTGGTAGGGTGGGTGGGTTGTTTGGTGGTGAATCTGGTGGGTAAATGGTGGAGTGGGTGGTGGTGGTAGGGTGGGTGGGTTGTTTGGTGGTGGTGGAGCGGTGGTTCTGGTGGGTAAATGGTGGATTGGGTGGTGGTGGTAGGTTGGGTGGGTTGTTTGGTGGTGAATCTGGTGGGTAAATGGTGGAGTGGGTGGTGGTGGTAGGGTGGGTGGGTTGTTTGGTGGTGAATCTGGTGGGTAAATGGTGGAGTGGGTGATGGTGGTAGGGTGGGTGGGTTGTTTGGGGGTGGTGGAGTGGTGGTTCTAGTGGGTAAATGGTGGAGTGGGTGGTGGTGGTAGGGTGGGTGGGTTGTTTGGTGGTGGTGGAGTGGTGGTTCTGGTGGGTAAATGGTGGAGTGGGTGGTGGTAGGGTGGGCTGTTTGGTGGTGAATCTGGTGGGTAAATGGTGGAGTGGGTGGTGGTAGGGTGGGTTGTTTGGTGGTGAATCTGGTGGGTAAATGGTGGAGTGGGTGGTGGTGGTAAGGTGGGTGGGTTGTTTGGTGGTGGAGTGGTGAATCTGGTGGGTAAATAGTGGAGTGGGTGGTGGTGGTAGGGTGGGTGGGTTGTTTGGGGGTGGTGGAGTGGTGGTTCTGGTGGGTAAATGGTGGAGTGGGTGGTGGTGATAAGGTGGGTGGGTTGTTTGGTGGTGGAGTGGTGGTTCTGGTGGGTAAATGGTGAAGTGGGTGGTGGTAGGGTGGGCTGTTTGGTGGTGAATCTGGTGGGTAAATGGTGGAGTGGGTGGTGGTAGGGTGGGTTGTTTGGTGGTGAATCTGGTGGGTAAATGGTGGAGTGGGTGGTGGTGGTAAGGTGGGTGGGTTGTTTGGTGGTGGAGTGGTGGTTCTGGTAGGTAAATGGTGGATTGGGTGGTGGTGGTAGGGTGGGTGGGTTGTTTGGTGGTGAATCTGGTGGGTAAATGGTGGAGTGGGTGGTGGTGGTAGGGTGGGTGGGTTGTTTGGTGGTGGTGGAGCGGTGGTTCTGGTGGGTAAATGGTGGATTGGGTGGTGGTGGTAAGGTGGATGGGTTGTTTGGTGGTGGAGTGGTGGTTCTGGTGGGTAAATGGTGGAGTGGGTGGTGGTGGTAGGGTGGGTGGGTTGTTTGGTGGTGAATCTGGTGGGTAAATGGTGGAGTGGGTGGTGGTGGTAGGGTTTGTGGGTTGTTTGGTGGTGGAGTGGTGGTTCTGGTGGGTAAATGGTGGAGTGGGTGGTGGTGGTTGGATGGGTGGGTTGTTTGGTGGTGAATCTGGTGGGTAAATGGTGGAGTGGGTGGTGGTGGTAGGGTGGGTGGGTTGTTTGGTGGTGAATCTGGTGGGTAAATGGTGGAGTGGGTGGTGGTGGTAGGGTGGGTGGGTTGTTTGGTGGTGGTGGAGCGGTGGTTCTGGTGGGTAAATGGTGGATTGGGTGGTGGTGGTAGGGTGGGTGGGTTGTTTGGTGGTGAATCTGGTGGGTAAATGGTGGAGTGGGTGGTGGTGGTAAGGTGGGTGGGTTGTTTGGTGGTGGAGTGGTGGTTCTGGTGGGTAAATGGTGGAGTGGGTGGTGGTGGTAAGGTGGGTGGGTTGTTTGGTGGTGGAGTGGTGGTTCTGGTGGGTAAATGGTGGAGTGGGTGGTGGTGGTAGGGTGGGTGGGTTGTTTGGTGGTGAATCTGGTGGGTAAATGGTGGAGTGGGTGGTGGTGGTAGGGTGGGTGGGTTGTTTGGTGGTGAATCTGGTGGGTAAATGGTGGAGTGGGTGGTGGTGGTAGGGTGGGTGGGTTGTTTGGTGGTGGTGGAGCGGTGGTTCTGGTGGGTAAATGGTGGATTGGGTGGTGGTGGTAGGTTGGGTGGGTTGTTTGGTGGTGAATCTGGTGGGTAAATGGTGGAGTGGGTGGTGGTGGTAGGGTGGGTGGGTTGTTTGGTGGTGAATCTGGTGGGTAAATGGTGGAGTGGGTGGTGGTGGTAGGGTGGGTGGGTTGTTTGGGGGTGGTGGAGTGGTGGTTCTAGTGGGTAAATGGTGGAGTGGGTGGTGGTGGTAGGGTGGGTGGGTTGTTTGGTGGTGGTGGAGTGGTGGTTCTGGTGGGTAAATGGTGGAGTGGGTGGTGGTAGGGTGGGCTGTTTGGTGGTGAATCTGGTGGGTAAATGGTGGAGTGGGTGGTGGTAGGGTGGGTTGTTTGGTGGTGAATCTGGTGGGTAAATGGTGGAGTGGGTGGTGGTGGTAAGGTGGGTGGGTTGTTTGGTGGTGGAGTGGTGAATCTGGTGGGTAAATAGTGGAGTGGGTGGTGGTGGTAGGGTGGGTGGGTTGTTTGGGGGTGGTGGAGTGGTGGTTCTGGTGGGTAAATGGTGGAGTGGGTGGTGGTGATAAGGTGGGTGGGTTGTTTGGTGGTGGAGTGGTGGTTCTGGTGGGTAAATGGTGAAGTGGGTGGTGGTAGGGTGGGCTGTTTGGTGGTGGATCTGGTGGGTAAATGGTGGAGTGGGTGGTGGTAGGGTGGGTTGTTTGGTGGTGAATCTGGTGGGTAAATGGTGGAGTGGGTGGTGGTGGTAAGGTGGGTGGGTTGTTTGGTGGTGGAGTGGTGGTTCTGGTAGGTAAATGGTGGATTGGGTGGTGGTGGTAGGGTGGGTGGGTTGTTTGGTGGTGAATCTGGTGGGTAAATGGTGGAGTGGGTGGTGGTGGTAGGGTGGGTGGGTTGTTTGGTGGTGGTGGAGCGGTGGTTCTGGTGGGTAAATGGTGGATTGGGTGGTGGTGGTAAGGTGGGTGGGTTGTTTGGTGGTGGAGTGGTGGAGTGGGTGGTGGTGGTAGGGTGGGTGGGTTGTTTGGTGGTGAATCTGGTGGGTAAATGGTGGAGTGGGTGGTGGTGGTGGTAGGGTGGGTGGGTTGTTTGGTGGTGGAGTGGTGGTTCTGGTGGGTAAATGGTGGAGTGGGTGGTGGTGGTTGGGTGGGTGGGTTGTTTGGTGGTGAATCTGGTGGGTAAATGGTGGAGTGGGTGGTGGTGGTAGGGTGGGTGGGTTGTTTGGTGGTGAATCTGGTGGGTAAATGGTGGAGTGGGTGGTGGTGGTAGGGTGGGTGGGTTGTTTGGTGGTGGTGGAGCGGTGGTTCTGGTGGGTAAATGGTGGATTGGGTGGTGGTGGTAGGGTGGGTGGGTTGTTTGGTGGTGAATCTGGTGGGTAAATGGTGGAGTGGGTGGTGGTGGTAAGGTGGGTGGGTTGTTTGGTGGTGGAGTGGTGGTTCTGGTGGGTAAATGGTGGAGTGGGTGGTGGTGGTAAGGTGGGTGGGTTGTTTGGTGGTGGAGTGGTGGTTCTGGTGGGTAAATGGTGGAGTGGGTGGTGGTGGTTGGGTGGGTGGGTTGTTTGGTGGTGAATCTGGTGGGTAAATGGTGGAGTGGGTGGTGGTGGTAGGGTGGGTGGGTTGTTTGGTGGTGAATCTGGTGGGTAAATGGTGGAGTGGGTGGTGGTGGTAGGGTGGGTGGGTTGTTTGGTGGTGGTGGAGCGGTGGTTCTGGTGGGTAAATGGTGGATTGGGTGGTGGTGGTAGGGTGGGTGGGTTGTTTGGTGGTGAATCTGGTGGGTAAATGGTGGAGTGGGTGGTGGTGGTAGGGTAGGTGGGTTGTTTGGTGGTGAATCTGGTGGGTAAATGGTGGAGTGGGTGGTGGTGGTAGGGTGGGTGGGTTGTTTGAGGGTGGTGGAGTGGTGGTTCTAGTGGGTAAATGGTGGAGTGGGTGGTGGTGGTAGGGTGGGTGGGTTGTTTGGTGGTGGTGGAGTGGTGGTTCTGGTGGGTAAATGGTGGAGTGGGTGGTGGTGGTAGGGTGGGTGGGTTGTTTGGTGGTGGTGATGGAGTGGTGGTTCTGGTGGGTAAATGGTGGATTGGGTGGTGGTGGTAGGGTGGGTGGGTTGTTTGGTGGTGGTGATGGAGCGGTGGCTCTGGTGGGTAAATGGTGGAGTGGGTGGTGGTGGTAGGGTGGGTGGGTTGTTTGGTGGTGGTGGAGCGGTGGTTCTGGTGGGTAAATGGTGGATTGGGTGGTGGTGGTAGGGTGGGTGGGTTGTTTGGTGGTGAATCTGGTGGGTAAATGGTGGAGTGGGTGGTGGTGGTAGGGTAGGTGGGTTGTTTGGTGGTGAATCTGGTGGGTAAATGGTGGAGTGGGTGGTGGTGGTAGGGTGGGTGGGTTGTTTGGAGGTGGTGGAGTGGTGGTTCTAGTGGGTAAATGGTGGAGTGGGTGGTGGTAGGGTGGGTGGGTTGTTTGGTGGTGGTGGAGTGGTGGTTCTGGTGGGTAAATGGTGGAGTGGGTGGTGGTGGTAGGGTGGGTGGGTTGTTTGGTGGTGGTGATGGAGTGGTGGTTCTGGTGGGTAAATGGTGGATTGGGTGGTGGTGGTAGGGTGGGTGGGTTGTTTGGTGGTGGTGATGGAGCGGTGGTTCTGGTGGGTAAATGGTGGAGTGGGTGGTGGTGGTAGGGTGGGTGGGTTGTTTGGTGGTGGTGGAGCGGTGGTTCTGGTGGGTAAATGGTGGATTGGGTGGTGGTGGTAAGGTGGGTGGGTTGTTTGGTGGTGGAGTGGTGGTTCTGGTGGGTAAATGGTGGAGTGGGTGGTGGTGGTAAGGTGGGTGGGTTGTTTGGTGGTGGTTCTGGTGGGTAAATGGTGGAGTGGGTGGTGGTGGTAAGGTGGGTGGGTTGTTTGGTGGTGGAGTGGTGGTTCTGGTGGGTAAATGGTGGAGTGGGTGGTGGTGGTTGGGTGGGTGGGTTGTTTGGTGGTGAATCTGGTGGGTAAATGGTGGAGTGGGTGGTGGTGGTAGGGTGGGTGGGTTGTTTGGTGGTGAATCTGGTGGGTAAATGGTGGAGTGGGTGGTGGTGGTAGGGTGGGTGGGTTGTTTGGTGGTGGTGGAGCGGTGGTTCTGGTGGGTAAATGGTGGATTGGGTGGTGGTGGTAGGGTGGGTGGGTTGTTTGGTGGTGAATCTGGTGGGTAAATGGTGGAGTGGGTGGTGGTGGTAGGGTAGGTGGGTTGTTTGGTGTGAATCTGGTGGGTAAATGGTGGAGTGGGTGGTGGTGGTAGGGTGGGTGGGTTGTTTGAGGGTGGTGGAGTGGTGGTTCTAGTGGGTAAATGGTGGAGTGGGTGGTGGTGGTAGGGTGGGTGGGTTGTTTGGTGGTGGTGGAGTGGTGGTTCTGGTGGGTAAATGGTGGAGTGGGTGGTGGTGGTAGGGTGGGTGGGTTGTTTGGTGGTGGTGATGGAGTGGTGGTTCTGGTGGGTAAATGGTGGATTGGGTGGTGGTGGTAGGGTGGGTGGGTTGTTTGGTGGTGGTGATGGAGCGGTGGCTCTGGTGGGTAAATGGTGGAGTGGGTGGTGGTGGTAGGGTGGGTGGGTTGTTTGGTGGTGGTGGAGCGGTGGTTCTGGTGGGTAAATGGTGGATTGGGTGGTGGTGGTAGGGTGGGTGGGTTGTTTGGTGGTGAATCTGGTGGGTAAATGGTGGAGTGGGTGGTGGTGGTAGGGTAGGTGGGTTGTTTGGTGGTGAATCTGGTGGGTAAATGGTGGAGTGGGTGGTGGTGGTAGGGTGGGTGGGTTGTTTGGAGGTGGTGGAGTGGTGGTTCTAGTGGGTAAATGGTGGAGTGGGTGGTGGTAGGGTGGGTGGGTTGTTTGGTGGTGGTGGAGTGGTGGTTCTGGTGGGTAAATGGTGGAGTGGGTGGTGGTGGTAGGGTGGGTGGGTTGTTTGGTGGTGGTGATGGAGTGGTGGTTCTGGTGGGTAAATGGTGGATTGGGTGGTGGTGGTAGGGTGGGTGGGTTGTTTGGTGGTGGTGATGGAGCGGTGGTTCTGGTGGGTAAATGGTGGAGTGGGTGGTGGTGGTAGGGTGGGTGGGTTGTTTGGTGGTGGTGGAGCGGTGGCTCTGGTGGGTAAATGGTGGATTGGGTGGTGGTGAACTGTTAATGTTATTTCATCCAGTGTGATTACAGTCATGAGCCTTGTCGGCAGCTGGTTCGGCACAGGCCTTGTTCAATTTGCTTCTAGTCTATTCACATTGTTTTCCATCAAGCCCTGATGAAGGGGGTGTTTTTGGACCCCCGAAAAGCATTTGATATTCATTGGATTTCCCCCCTGAGTTGGGAATAAAGTCGTATTTGGATCACTTGGCAGAGGTGTGGCGTTTCAATCTCCATCTTTGTTACACTACAAGCCAAGAAGACTGTGGAGATCCTCTGGGGTGTAGAAGCCGCCCGCCCCGGGAACCAGATTATTAACATTAAAACTTTTAATCAATGACTACAAGGAAATCCTCTTCACTCTCATATTGTGGGGGGGGGGGGGGGGGACACCATCACCACCTCTTACCTACTGAAGTACATGGGTTTTACATAGCACACCCTTTTCTTCTTCAGTGCTGCCATACCGCTGGCCTCAATTGCTGGCCACTCTGCTGTCAAAATGACAGCTACTACAGCCACTATCATAAAAAATGCACAGAACAGTGTTTATAAACATTGTTAACAAGTCTTATAGAGAGATACAAAGTAACATTGTTGTTACCTTTTATTTACTGTGTTTCATTCATCTGTAGATCATATGATGCCAGGTAAAGCAAACCCACAAGTAAAAACTTTTTTTCTATTTAACCTCTTATTAGTGCTAATTAACTCCTTCTTCTCCATCTCCCCATAGCTATTTATTTTTAGCAATTTTTATTTATTTATTTATTTATTAGCGCTAATTAACCCCTTCTTTCCCCTCACCCCATAGCTATCATTTTCTTGCAGAGCTTTTGTGTTTATTTAAATTCTTAGCTATTAGTATTTATACTTACTTTTTTTTATTAGCGCTAATTAACTCCTTCTTCTCTCCCCCCCCCCCCCCCCCCCCATAGCTATTTCTTTTTAGAATTTTTTTTTTTTTTTTTACTTATTAGCGCTAATTAACTCCTTTTTCCCCTTCACCTCATAGCTATTATTTGAAAATGTTTGGTTTATTTCTATTTTATATCTCTTAGTATTTATATATATTTTTTTTTATTTACACTAATTAACATATTCTTTTCCTTCACCCCATAGCTATTTCTTTCTTTCTTGCGAATGACCACTGGCCAGCGGGGGAGCCAATCAGCGGGTGGGGCGGACTCGATGTCCGCCGGCCACCTGCGATCCTCCCCCTTAGTGACAGAACGGGGATCTGTCTGTGTAAACAAGGCAGATCTCCCTTCTGACAGGGGAGATCACACAGATCCTGTCTTTCTGCTATGCAGGAAGACAGGATCTGTGTGTTTCCCCAGGCAGCCCATCCCCCCTACAGTTAGAAAACACCTGCAGGGAACACATTTAACCCCTTTGATCGCCCCTGATGTTAACCCCTTTCCTGCCAGTGACATTTATACAATAACAGTGCATATTTTTAGCACTGATCACTGTAATAATGTCACTGCTTCCAAAAAAAGTATCAAAAATGTCAGGTGTCCCATCTGTCCGCCGCAATGTCGCAGTCTCAGATCGCCGCCACTACTAGTAAAAAAAAATAATAATAAAAATTCTATAAATCTATGCCCTATTTTGTAGAAGCTATCGCTTTTGCGCAAATCAATTAATATACGCCTATTTTTTTTTTTTATCAAAAATATGAAGAAGAATGTATATTGGCCTAAACTGAGGAAGAAATTTTTTTATATATTTTTTGGGGATGTTTATTATAGCAAAAAATATTGCTTTTTTTTCAAAATCTTCGCTCTTTTTTTGTTTATAGCGCAAAAAATAAAAACCGCAGAGGCGATCAAATACCACCAAAAGAAAACTCTATTTGTGGGGAAAAAAGGACGTCAATTTTGTTTGGGTGCAGCGTCGCACGACCGCGCAATTGTCAGTTAAAGCGACGCAGTGCCGAATCGCAAAAAATGGTCTGGTCTTTAAGGGAGTAACTCCTATTTCTTGCTAATGTATTCTGTTTCTTTATTACTGCTAATTAACTCCTATTTCTCTTTTACCCCATTGCTATTTCTTTCTTGCTAATTTTCTTTGTTTTTTTTATTAGCGCTAATTAACTCCTACTTCTCCTTCACCCCATTATTTTCTTGGTAATTTTTTGTTTATTTCTATTTTTTTAACTATTAGTATTTATACTTTTTTGTGTGTTTTTTTTTTTTTTTAGCGCTAATTAACTTCTTCTTCCCCTTACATTTTTTTTTTGTTTGTTTGTTTATTTCTTTATTCGCCCTAATTAATTACTACTTCTCCTTCACCCTTCAGGCTATGTCTTTCTTGCTAAATTGTTTTTGTTTATTTCTTTATCCGCCCTAATTAACTCCTACTTCTCCTTGACCCCATAGCTATTATTTTCTTGCTAATTTTTTGTTTATTTCTATTCTTTAACTATTAGTATTTATACTTTTTTTGAGTTTTTTTTTTTTTTGCGCTAATTAACGCCTTCTTCTCCTTCACCCCATAGCTATTATTTTCTTGATAATTTTTTTGTTTATTTCTATTTTTAACTATTAGTATTTATATTTTTTTGTGTTTTTTAGCACTAAATAACTTCTTCTT
>JBBDGP010005424.1:0-104289 GCA_037952835.1 Lithobates septentrionalis
TCTTCAATCATCCTCATCATCATCATCCTCATATCATCATCTTCATCATCTTCATTATCCTCATTATCCTCATCATCATTATTATCATTATCCTCATCCTCATCATCATCATCCTCATCATCTTCATCATCCTCATCATCTTCATCATCCTCATCATTCTCATCATCATCCTCATCTTCATCATCATCCTCATCATCTTCATCATCCTCATCATCATTATTATCATCTTCATCATCCTCATTATTATCATCTTCATCATCCTCATCATCTTCATCATCCTCATCATCATCCTCATTATCTTCACAATCCTCATTATCATCTTCATCATGCTCCTCATCATCATCCTCATTATCATCTTCATCATCCTCATCATCATCCTCATTATTATCATCTTCTTCATCATCCTCATTATTATCATCTTCATCATCCTCATTATTATCATCTTCATCATCCTCATTATTATCATCTTCATCATCCTCATTATTATCATCTTCATCATCCTCATCATCATCCTCATTATTATCATCTTCATCATCCTCATCATCATCATCATCCTCATTAATATCATCTTCATCATCCTCATTATTATCATCTTCATCATCCTCATCATCCTCATTATTATCATCTTCATCATCCTCATCTCATCATCATCATCATCATCCTCATTAATATCATCTTCATCATCCTCATCATCATCATCATCCTCATCATCATCCTCATTATTATCATCTTCATCATCCTCATTATTATCATCTTCATCATCCTCATCATCATCCTCATTATTATCATCTTCATCATCCTCATCATCATCCTCATTAATATCATCTTCATCATCCTCATTATTATCATCTTCATCATCCTCATCATCATCCTCATCATCCTCATTATTATCATCTTCATCATCCTCATCATCATCATCATCCTCATCATCCTCATCATCATCCTCATCATCATCCTCATTAATATCATCTTCATCATCCTCATTATTATCATCTTCATCATCACAATAACAATAATAATATTTATGTCGCCTTCTATAAAAACATCCAGATGACTGATTCATCCCCTCCCCCATACATTGTGTATATACAGTATATATATATATATATATATAGATGATGATGTCGCTGACTTACTGTAAAAGCATATCTGCCGATGTCCTCAGCACTGCGCGGCGCCTTCGCCGAATGATGTCATTGTGAGGACAGGACTACATTGGTTTGTTGGAATGACGTTTTTTTTAATTATTAACCCTTTTCCAGCCAGGGAGCCGAGGACAACCCACCGAGCGAGGGGGGGGGGGGAGGGGGCACATTCTGCTGTCAGAGGGTTAAATCTGCTCCCCTCCCCCGCTCACACAGCCTATGGATGGGGCTGATGTGGAAGGGGTTAATGGAGATAATAGCCCCCCTCCCCCTGGTGGTGGTGAGCAGAATCACACCCTGTGTACCCCCCCCCCCCCCCCCCCCCCACCAATGAATGCCCCCCCCTCCTCCTGTCATACCTCATGCTTGCAGCTCTCCTGTGTGTCTCTGGCTGTCAGATTTCAGGCTGATCATTCATGTGCTGCTACAGGGCACTGCTGATGTCCTGTCCTGCTGATAGACTGGGTGCAGGCTGCTGGGAGGCTCATGTTTGGTCCAGGCTAAAGATGATCCTTCCCTGCTGACAGCTGATCCAGAGGTCCTGCCATCTTCTCCAGGCTGCAGCACTACATACAAAGACAGCCTGAGCTCTGCTGCCCCCAGTGCCCAGCACTGGTACTACATACAAAGACAGCCTGAGCTCTGCTGCCCCCAGTGCCCAGCACTGGTACTACATACAAAGACAGCCTGAGCTCTGCTGCCCCCAGCGCCCAGCACTGGTACTACATACAAAGACAGCCTGAGCTCTGCTGCCCCCAGTGCCCAGCACTGGTACTACATACAAAGACAGCCTGAGCTCTGCTGCCTCCAGTGCCCAGCACTGGTACTACATACAAAGACAGCCTGAGCTCTGCTGCCTCCAGTGCCCAGCACTGGTACTACATACAAAGACAGCCTGAGCTCTGCTGCCTCCAGTGCCCAGCACTGGTACTACATACAAAGACAGCCTGAGCTCTGCTGCCTCCAGTGCCCAGCACTGGTACTACATACAAAGACAGCCTGAGCTCTGCTGCCCCCAGTGCCCAGCACTGGTACTACATACAAAGACAGCCTGAGCTCTGCTGCCTCCAGTGCCCAGCACTGGTACTACATACAAAGACAGCCTGAGCTCTGCTGCCTCCAGTGCCCAGCACTGGTACTACATACAAAGACAGCAATAGCTCTGCTGCCTCCAGTGCCCAGCACTGGTACTACATACAAAGACAGCCTGAGCTCTGCTGCCTCCAGTGCCCAGCACTGGTACTACATACAAAGACAGCCTGAGCTCTGCTGCCCCCAGTGCCCAGCACTGGTACTACATACAAAGACAGCCTGAGCTCTGCTGCCCCCAGTGCCCAGCACTGGTACTACATACAAAGACAGCCTGAGCTCTGCTGCCTCCAGTGCCCAGCACTGGTACTACATACAAAGACAGCCTGAGCTCTGCTGCCCCCAGCGCCCAGCACTGGTACTACATACAAAGACAGCCTGATCTCTGCTGCCCCCAGCACTGGTACTACATACAAAGACAGCCTGAGCTCTGCTGCCCCCAGTGCCCAGCACTGATACTACATACAAAGACAGCCTGAGCTCTGCTGCCCCAGCGCCCAGCACTGGTACTACATACAAAGACAGCCTGAGCTCTGCTGCCCCCAGCGCCCAGCACTGGTACTACATACAAAGACAGCCTGAGCTCTGCTGCCCCCAGCGCCCAGCACTGGTACTACATACAAAGACAGCCTGAGCTCTGCTGCCCCCAGCGCCCAGCACTGGTACTACATACAAAGACAGCCTGAGCTCTGCTGCCTCCAGCGCCCAGCACTGGTACTACATACAAAGACAGCCTGAGCTCTGCTGCCTCCAGTGCCCAGCACTGGTACTACATACAAAGACAGCCTGAGCTCTGCTGCCTCCAGTGCCCAGCACTGGTACTACATACAAAGACAGCCTGAGCTCTGCTGCCTCCAGTGCCCAGCACTGGTACTACATACAAAGACAGCCTGAGCTCTGCTGCCTCCAGTGCCCAGCACTGGTACTACATACAAAGACAGCCTGAGCTCTGCTGCCCCCAGTGCCCAGCACTGGTACTACATACAAAGACAGCCTGAGCTCTGCTGCCTCCAGTGCCCAGCACTGGTACTACATACAAAGACAGCCTGAGCTCTGCTGCCTCCAGTGCCCAGCACTGGTACTACATACAAAGACAGCCTGAGCTCTGCTGCCCCCAGTGCCCAGCACTGGTACTACATACAAAGACAGCCTGAGCTCTGCTGCCTCCAGTGCCCAGCACTGGTACTACATACAAAGACAGCCTGAGCTCTGCTGCCTCCAGTGCCCAGCACTGGTACTACATACAAAGACAGCCTGAGCTCTGCTGCCCCCAGTGCCCAGCACTGGTACTACATACAAAGACAGCCTGAGCTCTGCTGCCCCCAGTGCCCAGCACTGGTACTACATACAAAGACAGCCTGAGCTCTGCTGCCTCCAGTGCCCAGCACTGGTACTACATACAAAGACAGCCTGAGCTCTGCTGCCTCCAGTGCCCAGCACTGGTACTACATACAAAGACAGCCTGAGCTCTGCTGCCCCCAGTGCCCAGCACTGGTACTACATACAAAGACAGCCTGAGCTCTGCTGCCTCCAGTGCCCAGCACTGGTACTACATACAAAGACAGCCTGAGCTCTGCTGCCCCCAGCGCCCAGCACTGATACTACATACAAAGACAGCCTGATCTCTGCTGCCCCCAGCACTGGTACTACATACAAAGACAGCCTGAGCTCTGCTGCCCCCAGTGCCCAGCACTGGTACTACACACAAAGACAGCCTGAGCTCTGCTGCCCCCAGTGCCCAGCACTGGTACTACATACAAAGACAGCCTGAGCTCTGCTGCCTCCAGTGCCCAGCACTGGTACTACATACAAAGACAGCCTGAGCTCTGCTGCCTTCAGTGCCCAGCACTGGTACTACATACAAAGACAGCCTGAGCTCTGCTGCCCCCAGTGCCCAGCACTGGTACTACATACAAAGACAGCCTGAGCTCTGCTGCCTCCAGTGCCCAGCACTGGTACTACATACAAAGACAGCAATAGCTCTGCTGCCTCCAGTGCCCAGCACTGGTACTACATACAAAGACAGCCTGAGCTCTGCTGCCTCCAGTGCCCAGCACTGGTACTACATACAAAGACAGCCTGAGCTCTGCTGCCCCCAGTGCCCAGCACTGGTACTACATACAAAGACAGCCTGAGCTCTGCTGCCCCCAGTGCCCAGCACTGGTACTACATACAAAGACAGCCTGAGCTCTGCTGCCTCCAGTGCCCAGCACTGGTACTACATACAAAGACAGCCTGAGCTCTGCTGCCTTCAGTGCCCAGCACTGGTACTACATAGAAAGACAGCCTGAGCTCTGCTGCCTCCAGTTCGCAGCACTGGTACTACATACAAAGACAGCCTGAGCTCTGCTGAGTCCAGTGCCCAGCACTGGTACTACATACAAAGACAGCCTGAGCTCTGCTGCCTCCAGTGCCCAGCACTGGTACTACATACAAAGACAGCCTGAGCTCTGCTGCCCCCAGCGCCCAGTACTGGTACTGCACGCAAAGACAGCCTGAGCTCTGCTGCCCCCAGCGCCCAGCACTGGTACTGCACGCAAAGACAGCCTGAGCTCTGCTGCCCCCAGCGCCCAGCACTGGTACTGCACCGCAAAGACAGCCTGAGCTCTGCCGCCCCCAGTGCCCAGCACTGGTACTACATACAAAGACAGCCTGAGCTCTGCCGCCTCCAGTGCCCAGCACTGGTACTACATACAAAGACAGCCTGAGCTCTGCTGCCTTCAGTGCCCAGCACTGGTACTACATACAAAGACAGCCTGAGCTCTGCTGCCTCCAGTGCCCAGCACTGGTACTACATACAAAGACAGCCTGAGCTCTGCTGCCTCCAGTGCCCAGCACTGGTACTACATACAAAGACAGCCTGAGCTCTGCTGCCTCCAGTGCCCAGCACTGGTACTACATACAAAGACAGCCTGAGCTCTGCTGCCCCCAGTGCCCAGCACTGGTACTACATACAAAGACAGCCTGAGCTCTGCTGCCTCCAGTGCCCAGCACTGGTACTACATACAAAGACAGCCTGAGCTCTGCTGCCTCCAGTGCCCAGCACTGGTACTACATACAAAGACAGCCTGAGCTCTGCTGCCCCCAGTGCCCAGCACTGGTACTACATACAAAGACAGCCTGAGCTCTGCTGCCCCCAGTGCCCAGCACTGGTACTACATACAAAGACAGCCTGAGCTCTGCTGCCTCCAGTGCCCAGCACTGGTACTACATACAAAGACAGCCTGAGCTCTGCTGCCCCCAGCGCCCAGCACTGGTACTACATACAAAGACAGCCTGATCTCTGCTGCCCCCAGCACTGGTACTACATACAAAGACAGCCTGAGCTCTGCTGCCCCCAGTGCCCAGCACTGGTACTACATACAAAGACAGCCTGAGCTCTGCTGCCCCCAGCGCCCAGCACTGGTACTACATACAAAGACAGCCTGAGCTCTGCTGCCCCCAGCGCCCAGCACTGGTACTACATACAAAGACAGCCTGAGCTCTGCTGCCCCCAGCGCCCAGCACTGGTACTACATACAAAGACAGCCTGAGCTCTGCTGCCCCCAGTGCCCAGCACTGGTACTACATACAAAGACAGCCTGAGCTCTGCTGCCTCCAGTGCCCAGCACTGGTACTACATACAAAGACAGCCTGAGCTCTGCTGCCTCCAGTGCCCAGCACTGGTACTACATACAAAGACAGCCTGAGCTCTGCTGCCTCCAGTGCCCAGCACTGGTACTACATACAAAGACAGCCTGAGCTCTGCTGCCTCCAGTGCCCAGCACTGGTACTACATACAAAGACAGCCTGAGCTCTGCTGCCCCCAGTGCCCAGCACTGGTACTACATACAAAGACAGCCTGAGCTCTGCTGCCTCCAGTGCCCAGCACTGGTACTACATACAAAGACAGCCTGAGCTCTGCTGCCTCCAGTGCCCAGCACTGGTACTACATACAAAGACAGCCTGAGCTCTGCTGCCCCCAGTGCCCAGCACTGGTACTACATACAAAGACAGCCTGAGCTCTGCTGCCCCCAGTGCCCAGCACTGGTACTACATACAAAGACAGCCTGAGCTCTGCTGCCTCCAGTGCCCAGCACTGGTACTACATACAAAGACAGCCTGAGCTCTGCTGCCTCCAGTGCCCAGCACTGGTACTACATACAAAGACAGCCTGAGCTCTGCTGCCCCCAGTGCCCAGCACTGGTACTACATACAAAGACAGCCTGAGCTCTGCTGCCTCCAGTGCCCAGCACTGGTACTACATACAAAGACAGCCTGAGCTCTGCTGCCCCCAGCGCCCAGCACTGATACTACATACAAAGACAGCCTGATCTCTGCTGCCCCCAGCACTGGTACTACATACAAAGACAGCCTGAGCTCTGCTGCCCCCAGTGCCCAGCACTGGTACTACACACAAAGACAGCCTGAGCTCTGCTGCCCCCAGCGCCCAGCACTGGTACTACATACAAAGACAGCCTGAGCTCTGCTGCCCCCAGCGCCCAGCACTGGTACTACATACAAAGACAGCCTGAGCTCTGCTACCTCCAGCGCCCAGCACTGGTACTACATACAAAGACAGCCTGAGCTCTGCTGCCCCCAGCGCCCAGCACTGGTACTACATACAAAGACAGCCTGAGCTCTGCTGCCTCCAGCGCCCAGCACTGGTACTACATACAAAGACAGCCTTAGCTCTGCTGCCCCCAGTGCCCAGCACTGGTACTACATACAAAGACAGCCTGAGCTCTGCTGCCTCCAGTGCCCAACACTGGTACTACATACAAAGACAGCCTGAGCTCTGCTGCCCCCAGTGCCCAACACTGGTACTACATACAAAGACAGCCTGAGCTCTGCTGCCCCCAGTGCCCAGCACTAGTACTACATACAAAGACAGCCTGAGCTCTGCTGCCCCCAGTGCCCAGCACTGGTACTACATACAAAGACAGCCTGAGCTCTGCTGCCCCCAGCGCCCAGCACCGGTACTACATACAAAGACAGCCTGAGCTCTGCTGCCCCCAGCGCCCAGCACCGGTACTACATACAAAGAAAGCCTGAGCTCTGCTGCCTCCAGTGCCCATCACTGGTACTACATACAAAGACAGCCTGAGCTCTGCTGCCCCAAGCGCCCAGCACTGGTACTACATACAAAGACAGCCTGAGCTCTGCTGCCCCCAGCGCCCAGCACTGGTACTACATACAAAGACAGCCTGAGCTCTGCTGCCTCCAGCGCCCAGCACTGGTACTACATACAAAGACAGCCTGAGCTCTGCTGCCTCCAGTGCCCAGCACTGGTACTACATACAAAGACAGCCTGAGCTCTGCTGCCTCCACGGCCCAGAAGTGGTACTACATACAAAGACAACCTGAGCTCTGCTGCCTCCAGTGCCCATCACTGGTACTACATACAAAGACAGCCTGAGCTCTGCTGCCCCCAGCGCCCAGCACTGGTACTACATACAAAGACAGCCTGAGCTCTGCTGCCTCCAGTGCCCAGCACTGGTACTACATACAAAGACAGCCTGAGCTCTGCTGCCCCCAGTGCCCAGCACTAGTACTACATACAAAGACAGCCTGAGCTCTGCTGCCCCCAGTGCCCAGCACTGGTACTACATACAAAGACAGCCTGAGCTCTGCTGCCCCCAGCGCCCAGCACTGGTACTACATACAAAGACAGCCTGAGCTCTGCTTCCTCCAGTGCCCATCACTGGTACTACATACAAAGACAGCCTGAGCTCTGCTGTCTCCAGCGCCCAGCACTGGTACTACGTACAAAGACAGCCTGAGCTCTGCTGCCTCCACGGCCCAGAAGTGGTACTACATACAAAGACAGCCTGAGCTCTGCTGCCTCCAGTGCCCAGCACTGGTACTACATACAAAGACAGCCTGAGCTCTCCTGCCTCCAGTGCCCAGCACTGGTACTACATACAAAGACAGCCTGAGCTCTCCTGCCTCCAGTGCCCAGCACTGGTTCTACATACAAAGACAGCCTGAGCTCTGCTGCCTCCAGTGCCCAGCACTGGTACTGCATACAAAGACAGCCTGAACTCTGCTGCCTCCAGTGCCCAGCACTGGTACTACATACAAAGACAGCCTGAGCTCTCCTGCCTCCAGTGCCCAGCACTGGTTCTACATACAAAGACAGCCTGAGCTCTGCTGCCTCCAGTGCCCAGCACTGGTACTGCATACAAAGACAGCCTGAACTCTACTGCCTCCAGTGCCCAGCACTGGTACTACATACAAAGACAGCCTGAGCTCTGCTGCCCCCAGCTCCCAGCACTGGTACTACATACAAAGACAGCCTGAGCTCTGCTGCCCCCAGTGCCCAGCACTGGTACTACATACAAAGACAGCCTGAGCTCTGCTGCCTCCAGTGCCCAGCACTGGTACTACATACAAAGACAGCCTGAGCTCTGCTGCCTCCAGTGCCCAGCACTGGTACTACATACAAAGACAGCCTGAGCTCTGCTGCCTCCAGTGCCCAGCACTGGTACTACATACAAAGACAGCCTGAGCTCTGCTGCCCCCAGTGCCCAGCACTGATACTACATACAAAGACAGCCTGAGCTCTGCTGCCCCCAGTGCCCAGCACTGGTACTACATACAAAGACAGCCTGAGCTCTGCTGCCTCCAGTGCCCAGCACTGGTACTACATACAAAGACAGCCTGAGCTCTGCTGCCTCCAGCTCCCAGCACTGGTACTACATACAAAGACAGCCTGAGCTCTGCTGCCCCCAGTGCCCAGCACTAGTACTACATACAAAGACAGCCTGAGCTCTGCTTCCCCCAGTGCCCAGCACTGGTACTACATACAAACAAAGCCTGAGCTCTGCTGCCCCCAGCGCCCAGCACTGGTACTGCACGCAAAGACAGCCTGAGCTCTGCTGCCCCCAGCGCCCAGCACTGGTACTGCACGCAAAGACAGCCTGAGCTCTGCTGCCCCCAGCGCCCACCACTGGTACTGCACGCAAAGACAGCCTGAGCTCTGCTGCCCCCAGCGCCCAGCACTGGTACTGCACGCAAAGACAGCCCGAGCTCTGCTGCCCCAGCGCCCAGCACTGGTACTGCACGCAAAGACAGCCTGAGCTCTGCTGCCCCCAGCGCCCAGCACTGGTACTGCACGCAAAGACAGCCTGAGCTCTGCTGCCCCCAGCGCCCAGTACTGGTACTGCACGCAAAGACAGCTTGAGCTCTGCTGCCCCCAGCGCCCAGCACTGGTACTGCACGCAAAGACAGCCTGAGCTCTGCTGCCCCCAGCGCCCAGTACTGGTACTGCACGCAAAGACAGCCTGAGCTCTGCTGCCCCCAGCGCCCAGCACTGGTACTGCACGCAAAGACAGCCTGAGCTCTGCCGCCCCTAGCACCCAGCACTGGTACTGCACGCAAAGACAGCCTGAGCTCTGCCGCCCCCAGCGCCCAGCACTGGTACTGCACGCAAAGACAGCCTGAGCTCTGCCGCCCCCAGCGCCCAGCACTGGTACTGCACGCAAAGACAGCCTGAGCTCTGCTGCCCCCAGCGCCCAGCACTGGTACTGCACGCAAAGACAGCCTGAGCTCTGCTGCCCCCAGCGCCCAGTACTGGTACTGCACGCAAAGACAGCCTGAGCTCTGCTGCCCCCAGCGCCCAGCACTGGTACTGCACGCAAAGACAGCCTGAGCTCTGCTGCCCCCAGCGCCCAGCACTGGTACTGCACGCAAAGACAGCCTGAGCTCTGCTGCCCCCAGCGCCCAGCACTGGTACTGCACGCAAAGACAGCCTGAGCTCTGCTGCCCCCAGCGCCCAGCACTGGTACTGCACGCAAAGACAGCCTGAGCTCTGCTGCCCCCAGCGCCCAGCACTGGTACTACATACAAAGACAGCCTGAGTTCTGCTGCCCCCAGTGCCCAGAACTGGTACTACATACAAAGACAGCCTGAGCTCTGCTGCCCCCAGTGCCAAGCACTGGTACTTCATACAAAGACAGCCTGAGCTCTGCTGCCGCCAGTGCCCAGCACTGGTACTACATACAAAGAGAGCCTGAGCTCTGCTGCCCCCAGCGCCCAGCACTGGTACTACATACAAAGACAGCCTGAGCTCTGCTACCTCCAGCGCCCAGCACTGGTACTACATACAAAGACAGCCTGAGCTCTGCTGCCTCCACGGCCCAGAAGTGGTACTACGTACAAAGACAGCCTAAGCTCTGCTGCCCCCAGTGCCCAGCACTGGTACTACATACAAAGACAACCTGAGCTCTGCTGCCTCCAGTGCCCATCACTGGTACTACATACAAAGACAGCCTGAGCTCTGCTGCCTCCAGTGCCCAGCACTGGTACTACATACAAAGACAGCCTGGGCTCTCCTGTCTCCAGTGCCCAGCACTGGTACTACATACAAAGACAGCCTGAGCTCTCCTGCCTCCAGTGCCCAGCACTGGTACTGTATACAAAGACAGCCTGAGCTCTGCTGCCCCCAGTGCCCAGCACTGGTACTACATACAAAGACAGCCTGAGCTCTCCTGCCTCCAGTGCCCAGCACTGGTACTGCATACAAAGACAGCCTGAGCTCTGCTGCCCCCAGTGCCCAGCACTGGTACTGCATACAAAGACAGCCTGAGCTCTGCTGCCTCCAGTGCCCAGCACTGGTACTACATACAAAGACAGCCTGAGCTCTGCTGCCCCCAGTGCCCAGCACTGGTACTACATACAAAGACAGCCTGAGCTCTGCTGCCTCCAGTGCCCAGCACTGGTACTACATACAAAGACAGCCTGAGCTCTGCTGCCTCCAGTGCCCATCACAGGTACTACATACAAAGACAGCCTGAGCTCTGCTGCCCCCAGTGCCCAGCACTGGTACTACATACAAAGACAGCCTGAGCTCTGCTGCCTCCAGTGCCTAGCACTGGTACTACATACAAAGACAGCCTGAGCTCTGCTGCCCCCAGCTCCCAGCACTGGTACTACATACAAAGACAGCCTGAGCTCTGCTGCCCCCAGTGCCCAGCACTGGTACTACATACAAAGACAGCCTGAGCTCTGCTGCCCCCAGCGCCCAGCACTGGTACTACATACAAAGACAGGCTGAGCTCTGCTGCCCCCAGCGCCCAGCACTGGTACTACATACAAAGACAGCCTGAGCTCTGCTGCCCCCAGTGCCCAGCACTGGTACTACATACAAAGACAGCCTGAGCTATGCTGCCTCCAGTGCCCAGCACTGGTACTACATACAAAGACAGCCTGAGCTCTGCTGCCCCCAGTGCCCAGCACTGGTACTGCATACAAAGACAGCCTGAGCTCTGCTGCCCCCAGTGCCCAGCACTGGTACTGCATACAAAGACAGCCTGAGCTCTGCTGCCTCCAGCGCCCAGCACTGGTACTACATACAAAGACAGCCTGAGCTCTGCTACCTCCAGCGCCCAGCACTGGTACTACATACAAAGACAGCCTGAGCTCTGCTGCCTCCACGGCCCAGAAGTGGTACTACGTACAAAGACAGCCTAAGCTCTGCTGCCCCCAGTGCCCAGCACTGGTACTACATACAAAGACAACCTGAGCTCTGCTGCCTCCAGTGCCCATCACTAGTACTACATACAAAGACAGCCTGAGCTCTGCTGCCTCCAGTGCCCAGCACTGGTACTACATACAAAGACAGCCTGGGCTCTCCTGTCTCCAGTGCCCAGCACTGGTACTACATACAAAGACAGCCTGAGCTCTCCTGCCTCCAGTGCCCAGCACTGGTACTGTATACAAAGACAGCCTGAGCTCTGCTGCCCCCAGTGCCCAGCACTGGTACTACATACAAAGACAGCCTGAGCTCTCCTGCCTCCAGTGCCCAGCACTGGTACTGCATACAAAGACAGCCTGAGCTCTGCTGCCCCCAGTGCCCAGCACTGGTACTGCATACAAAGACAGCCTGAGCTCTGCTGCCTCCAGTGCCCAGCACTGGTACTACATACAAAGACAGCCTGAGCTCTGCTGCCTCCAGTGCCCATCACAGGTACTACATACAAAGACAGCCTGAGCTCTGCTGCCCCCAGTGCCCAGCACTGGTACTACATACAAAGACAGCCTGAGCTCTGCTGCCTCCAGTGCCTAGCACTGGTACTACATACAAAGACAGCCTGAGCTCTGCTGCCCCCAGCTCCCAGCACTGGTACTACATACAAAGACAGCCTGAGCTCTGCTGCCCCCAGTGCCCAGCACTGGTACTACATACAAAGACAGCCTGAGCTCTGCTGCCCCCAGCGCCCAGCACTGGTACTACATACAAAGACAGGCTGAGCTCTGCTGCCCCCAGCGCCCAGCACTGGTACTACATACAAAGACAGCCTGAGCTCTGCTGCCCCCAGTGCCCAGCACTGGTACTACATACAAAGACAGCCTGAGCTCTGCTGCCTCCAGTGCCCAGCACTGGTACTACATACAAAGACAGCCTGAGCTCTGCTGCCCCCAGTGCCCAGCACTGGTACTGCATACAAAGACAGCCTGAGCTCTGCTGCCCCCAGTGCCCAGCACTGGTACTGCATACAAAGACAGCCTGAGCTCTGCTGCCTCCAGTGCCCAGCACTGGTACTACATACAAAGACAGCCTGAGCTCTGCTGCCCCCAGTGCCCAGCACTGGTACTACATACAAAGACAGCCTGAGCTCTGCTGCCTCCAGTGCCCAGCACTGGTACTACATACAAAGACAGCCTGAGCTCTGCTGCCTCCAGTGCCCATCACTGGTACTACATACAAAGACAGCCTGAGCTCTGCTGCCCCCAGTGCCCAGCACTGGTACTACATACAAAGACAGCCTGAGCTCTGCTGCCTCCAGTGCCTAGCACTGGTACTACATACAAAGACAGCCTGAGCTCTGCTGCCCCCAGCTCCCAGCACTGGTACTACATACAAAGACAGCCTGAGCTCTGCTGCCCCCAGTGTCCAGCACTGGTACTACATACAAAGACAGCCTGAGCTCTGCTGCCCCCAGCGCCCAGCACTGGTACTACATACAAAGACAGGCTGAGCTCTGCTGCCCCCAGCGCCCAGCACTGGTACTACATACAAAGACGGCCTGAGCTCTGCTGCCCC
Organism: Lithobates septentrionalis; assembly: GCA_037952835.1. Classification (NCBI taxonomy): domain Eukaryota; kingdom Metazoa; phylum Chordata; class Amphibia; order Anura; family Ranidae; genus Lithobates; species Lithobates septentrionalis. The sequence continues at coordinate 13,261 of JBBDGP010005424.1, forward strand.
CAGTGCCCAGCACTGGTACTACATACAAAGACAGCCTGAGCTCTGCTGCCTCCAGTGCCCAGCACTGGTACTACATACAAAGACAGCCTGAGCTCTCCTGCCTCCAGTGCCCAGCACTGGTACTGCATACAAAGACAGCCTGAGCTCTGCTGCCCCCAGTGCCCAGCACTGGTACAGCATACAAAGACAGCCTGAGCTCTGCTGCCTCCAGTGCCCAGCACTGGTACTACATACAAAGACAGCCTGAGCTCTGCTGCCCCCAGTGCCCAGCACTGGTACTACATACAAAGACAGCCTGAGCTCTGCTGCCTCCAGTGCCCAGCACTGGTACTACATACAAAGACAGCCTGAGCTCTGCTGCCTCCAGTGCCCATCACTGGTACTACATACAAAGACAGCCTGAGCTCTGCTGCCTCCAGTGCCTAGCACTGGTACTACATACAAAGACAGCCTGAGCTCTGCTGCCCCCAGCTCCCAGCACTGGTACTACATACAAAGACAGCCTGAGCTCTGCTGCCCCCAGTGCCCAGCACTGGTACTACATACAAAGACAGCCTGAGCTCTGCTGCCCCCAGCGCCCAGCACTGGTACTACATACAAAGACAGGCTGAGCTCTGCTGCCCCCAGCGCCCAGCACTGGTACTACATACAAAGACAGCCTGAGCTCTGCTGCCCCCAGTGCCCAGCACTGGTACTACATACAAAGACAGCCTGAGCTCTGCTGCCTCCAGTGCCCAGCACTGGTACTACATACAAAGACAGCCTGAGCTCTGCTGCCCCCAGTGCCCAGCACTGGTACTACATACAAAGACAGCCTGAGCTCTGCTGCCTCCAGTGCCCAGCACTGGTACTACATACAAAGACAGCCTGAGTTCTACTGCCTCCAGTGCCCACAAGTGGTACTACGTACAAAGACAGCCTAAGCTCTGCTGCCCCCAGTGCCCAGCACTGGTACTACATACAAAGACAACCTGAGCTCTGCTGCCTCCAGTGCCCATCACTGGTACTACATACAAAGACAGCCTGAGCTCTGCTGCCCCCAGCGCCCAGCACTGGTACTACATACAAAGACAGCCTGAGCTCTGCTGCCTCCAGCGCCCAGCACTGGTACTACATACAAAGACAGCCTGAGCTCTGCTGCCCCCAGTGCCCATCACTGGTACTACATACAAAGACAGCCTGAGCTCTGCTGCCCCCAGTGCCCAGCACTGGTACTACATACAAAGACAGCCTGAGCTCTGCTGCCTCCAGTGCCCAGCACTGGTACTACATACAAAGACAGCCTGAGCTCTGCTGCCTCCAGTGCCCAGCACCGGTACTACATACAAAGACAGCCTGAGCTCTGCAGCCCCCAGTGCCCAGCACTGGTACTACATACAAAGACAGCCTGAGCTCTGCTGCCTCCAGTGCCCATCACTGGTACTACATACAAAGACAGCCTGAGCTCTGCTGCCCCCAGTGCCCAGCACTGGTACTACATACTAAGACAGCCTGAGCTCTGCTGCCCCCAGGGCCCAGCGCTGGTACTACATACAAAGACAGCCTGAGCTCTGCTGCCCCCAGCGCCCAGGACTGGTACTGCACGCAAAGACAGCCTGAGCTCTGCTGCCCCCAGCGCCCAGCACTGGTACTGCACGCAAAGACAGCCTGAGCTCTGCCGTCCCCAGCGCCCAGCACTGGTACTACATACTAAGACAGCCTGAGCTCTGCTGCCCCCAGGGCCCAGCGCTGGTACTACACACAAAGCCAGCCTGTGCTCTGCTGCCCCCAGTGACCAGCACTGGTACTACATACTAAGACAGCCTGAGCTCTGCTGCCCCCAGTGCCCAGCACTGGTACTACATACAAAGACAGCCTGAGCTCTGCTGCCTCCAGTGCCCAGCACTGGTACTACATACAAAGACAGACTGAGCTCTGCTGCCTCCAGGGCCCAGAAGTGGTACTACGTACAAAGACAGCCTAAGCTCTGCTGCCCCCAGTGCCCAGCACTGGTACTACATACTAAGACAGCCTGAGCTCTGCTGCCCCCAGGGCCCAGCACTGGTACTACATACAAAGACAGCCTGAGCTCTGCTGCCCCCAGCGCCCAGCACTGGTACTACATACAAAGACAGGCTGAGCTCTGCTGCCCCCAGCGCCCAGCACTGGTACTACATACAAAGACAGCCTGCGCTCTGCTGCCCCCAGTGCCCAGCACTGCTACTACATACAAAGACAGCCTGAGCTCTGCTGCCTCCAGTGCCCAGCACTGGTACTACATACAAAGACAGCCTGAGCTCTGCTGCCTCCAGTGCCCAGCACTGGTACTACATACAAAGACAGCCTGAGCTTTGCTGCCCCCAGTGCCCAGCACTGGTACTACATACAAAGACAGCCTGAGCTCTGCTGCCTCCAGTGCCCAGAACTGGTACTACATACAAAGACAGCCTGAGCTCTGCTGCCTCCAGTGCCCAGCACCGGTACTACATACAAAGACAGCCTGAGCTCTGCAGCCCCCAGTTCCCAGCACTGGTACTACATACAAAGACAGCCTGAGCTCTGCTGCCTCCAGTGCCCATCACTGGTACTACATACAAAGACAGCCTGAGCTCTGCTGCCCCCAGTGCCCAGCACTGGTACTACATACTAAGACAGCCTGAGCTCTGCTGCCCCCAGGGCCCAGCGCTGGTACTACATTCAAAGACAGCCTGAGCTCTGCTGCCCCCAGCGCCCAGGACTGGTATTGCACGCAAAGACAGCCTGAGCTCTGCTGCCCCCAGCGCCCAGCACTGGTACTGCATGCAAAGACAGCCTGACATCTGCCGTCCCCAGCGACCAGCACTGGTACTACATACTAAGACAGCCTGAGCTCTGCTGCCCCCAGGGCCCAGTGCTGGTACTACATACAAAGACAGCCTGAGCTCTGCTGCCCCCCAGCGCCCAGCACTGGTACTACACACAAAGCCAGCCTGAGCTCTGCTGCCCCCAGTGACCAGCACTGGTACTACATACTAAGACAGCCTGAGCTCTGCTGCCTCCAGTGCCCAGCACTGGTACTACATACAAAGACAGCCTGAGCTCTGCTGCCTCCAGTGCCCAGCACTGGTACTACATACAAAGACAGACTGAGCTCTGCTGCCTCCAGGGCCCAGAAGTGGTACTACGTACAAAGACAGCCTAAGCTCTGCTGCCCCCAGTGCCCAGCACTGGTACTACATACTAAGACAGCCTGAGCTCTGCTGCCCCCAGGGCCCAGCGCTGGTACTACATACAAAGACAGCCTGAGCTCTGCTGCCCCAAGCGCCCAGCACTGGTACTACATACATAGACAGCCTGAGCTCTGCTGCCCCCAGCGCCCAGCACTGGTACTACATACAAAGACAGCCTGAGCTCTGCTGCCCCCAGCGCCCAGCACTGGTACTACATACAAAGACAGCCTGAGCTCTGCTGCCTCCAGCGCCCAGCACTGGTACTGCATACAAAGACAGCCTGAGCTCTGCTGCCCCCCAGTGCCCAGCACTGGTACTGCATACAAAAGACAGCCTGAGCTCTGGTGCCCCCAGTGCCCAGCACTGGTACTGCATACAAAGACAGCCTGAGCTCTGCTGCCTCCAGCGCCCAGCACTGGTACTGCATGCAAAGACAGCCTGAGCTCTGCTGCCTCCAGCGCCCAGCACTGGTACGACATACAAAGACAGCCCAGCACTGGTACTGCATACAAAGACAGCCTGAGCTCTGCTGCCCCCAAAGCCCAGCACTGGTACTGCATACAAAGACAGCCTGAGCTCTGCTGCCTCCAGCGCCCAGCACTGGTACTGCATGCAAAGACAGCCTGAGCTCTGCTGCCCCCAGCGCCCAGCACTGGTACTACATACAAAGACAGCCTGAGCTCTGCTGCCCCCAGCGCCCAGCACTGGTACTGCACTCCAAGACAGCCTGAGCTCTGCTGCCCCCAGCGCCCAGCACTGGTTCTGCACACAAAGACAGCCTGAGCTCTGCTGCCCCCAGCGCCCAGCACTGGTACTGCACGCAAAGACAGCCCGAGCTCTGCTGCCCCCAGCGCCCAGCACTGGTACTGCACGCAAAGACAGCCTGAGCTCTGCTGCCCCCAGCGCCCAGCACTGGTACTGCACGCAAAGACAGCCTGAGCTCTGCTGCCCCCAGCGCCCAGCACTGGTACTGCACGCAAAGACAGCCTGAGCTCTGCTGCCCCCAGCGCCCAGCACTGGTACTGCACGCAAAGACAGCCTGAGCTCTGCTGCCCCCAGCGCCCAGCACTGGTACTGCACGCAAAGACAGCCTGAGCTCTGCTGCCCCCAGCGCCCAGCACTGGTACTGCACGCAAAGACAGCCTGAGCTCTGCTGCCCCCAGTGCCCAGCACTGGTACTGCACGCAAAGACAGCCTGAGCTCTGCTGCCCCCAGCGCCCAGCACTGGTACTGCACGCAAAGACAGCCTTAGCTCTGCCGCCCCCAGCGCCCAGCACTGGTACTATATACAAAGACAGCCTGAGCTCTGCCGCCCCCAGCGCCCAGCACTGGTACTACATACAAAGACAGCCTGAGTTCTGCTGCCCCCAGTGCCCAGAACTGGTACTACATACAAAGACAGCCTGAGCTCTGCTGCCCCCAGTGCCCAGCACTGGTACTACATACAAAGACAGCCTGAGCTCTGCTGCCTCCAGTGCCCAGCACTGGTACTACATACAAAGAGAGCCTGAGCTCTGCTGCCCCCAGCGCCCAGCACTGGTACTACGTTCAAAGACAGCCTGAGCTCTGCTGCCTCCAGCGCCCAGCACTGGTACTGCATACAAAGACAGCCTGAGCTCTGCTGCCTCCAGTGCCCAGCACTGGTACTACATACAAAGACAGCCTGAGCTCTGCTGCCCCCAGTGCCCAGCACTGGTACTACATACAAAGACAGCCTGAGCTCTGCTGCCTCCAGTGTCCAGCACTGGTACTACATACAAAGACAGCCTGAGCTCTGCTGCCTCCAGTGCCCAGCACTGGTATTACATACAAAGACAGCCTGAGCTCTGCTGCCTCCAGTGCCCAGCACTGGTACTACATACAAAGACAGCCTGAGCTCTGCTGCCCCCAGTGCCCAGCACTGATACTACATACAAAGACAGACTGAGCTCTCCTGCCTCCAGTGCCCAGCACTGGTACTACATACAAAGACAGCCTGAGCTCTGCTCCCTCCAGAGCCTAGCACTGGTACTACATACAAAGACAGCCTGAGCTCTGCTGCCCCCAGCGCCCAGCACTGGTACTACATACAAAGACAGCCTGAGCTCTGCTGCCCCCAGCGCCCAGCACTGGTACTACATACAAAGACAGCCTGAGCTCTGCAGCCCCCAGCGCCCAGCACTGGTACTACATACAAAGCCAGCTGGAGCTCTGCTGCCCCCAGCGCCCAGCACTGGTACTACATACAAAGACAGCCTGAGCTCTGCTGCCTCCAGTGCCCAGCACTGGTACTACATACAAAGAGAGCCTGAGCTCTGCTGCCCCCAGCGCCCAGCACTGGTACTACATACAAAGACAGCCTGAGCTCTGCTGCCTCCAGCGCCAAGCACTGGTACTACATACAAAGACAGCCTGAGCTCTGCTGCCCCCAGCGCCCAGCACTGGTACTACATACAAAGACAGCCTAAGCTCTGCTGCCTCCAGCTCCCAGCACTGGTACTACATACAAAGACAGCCTGAGCTCTGCTGCCTCCAGTGCCCAGCACTAGTACTACATACAAAGACAGCCTGAGCTCTGCTGCCCCCAGTGCCCAGCACTGGTACTACATACAAAGACAGCCTGAGCTCTGCTGCCCCCAGTGCCCAGCACTGGTACTACATACAAAGACAGCCTGAGCTCTGCTGCCTCCAGTGCCCAGCACTGGTACTACATACAAAGACAGCCTGAGCTCTGCTGCCTCCAGTGCCCATCACTGGTACTACATACAAAGACAGCCTGAGCTCTGCTGCCTCCAGTGCCCAGCACTGGTACTACATACAAAGACAGCCTGAGCTCTGCTGCCCCCAGTGCCCAGCACTGGTACTACATACAAAGACAGCCTGAGCTCTGCTGCCTCCAGCGCCCAGCACTGGTACTACATACAAAGACAGCCTGAGCTCTGCTGCCCCCAGTGCCCAGCACTGGTACTACATACAAAGACAGCCTGAGCTCTGCTGCCCCCAGTGCCCAGCACTGGTACTACATACAAAGACAGCCTGAGCTCTGCTGCCTCCAGTGCCCAGCACTGGTACTACATACAAAGACAGCCTGAGCTCTGCTGCCTCCAGTGCCCAGCACCGGTACTACAAACAAAGACAGCCTGAGCTCTGCTGCCTCCAGTGCCCATCACTGGTACTACATACAAAGACAGCCTGAGCTCTGCTGCCTCCAGTGCCCAGCACCGGTACTACATACAAAGACAGCCTGAGCTCTGCTGCCCCCAGTGCCCAGCACTGGTACTACATACAAAGACAGCCTGAGCTCTGCTTCCTCCAGTGCCCATCACTGGTACTACATACAAAGACAGCCTGAGCTCTGCTGCCCCCAGTGCCCAGAACTGGTACTACATACTAAGACAGCCTGAGCTCTGCTGCCTCCAGCTCCCAGCACTGGTACTACATACAAAGACAGCCTGAGCTCTGCTGCCTCCAGTGCCCAGCACTAGTACTACATACAAAGACAGCCTGAGCTCTGCTGCCCCCAGTGCCCAGCACTGGTACTACATACAAAGACAGCCTGAGCTCTGCTGCCCCCAGTGCCCAGCACTGGTACTACATACAAAGACAGCCTGAGCTCTGCTGCCTCCAGTGCCCAGCACTGGTACTACATACAAAGACAGCCTGAGCTCTGCTGCCTCCAGTGCCCATCACTGGTACTACATACAAAGACAGCCTGAGCTCTGCTGCCTCCAGTGCCCAGCACTGGTACTACATACAAAGACAGCCTGAGCTCTGCTGCCCCCAGTGCCCAGCACTGGTACTACATACAAAGACAACCTGAGCTCTGCTTCCTCCAGTGCCCATCACTGGTACTACATACAAAGACAGCCTGGGCTCTGCTGCCCCCAGCGCCCAGCACTGGTACTACATACAAAGACAGCCTGAGCTCTGCTGCCTCCAGCGCCCAGCACTGGTACTACATACAAAGACAGCCTGAGCTCTGCTGCCCCCAGTGCCCAGCACTGGTACTACATACAAAGACAGCCTGAGCTCTGCTGCCCCCAGTGCCCAGCACTGGTACTACATACAAAGACAGCCTGAGCTCTGCTGCCTCCAGTGCCCAGCACTGGTACTACATACAAAGACAGCCTGAGCTCTGCTGCCTCCAGTGCCCAGCACCGGTACTACATACAAAGACAGCCTGAGCTCTGCTGCCCCCAGTGCCCAGCACTGGTACTACATACAAAGACAGCCTGAGCTCTGCTGCCCCCAGCGCCCAGGACTGGTACTACATACTAAGACAGCCTGAGCTCTGCTGCCCCCAGAGCCCAGCGCTGGTACTACATACAAAGACAGCCTGAGCTCTGCTGCCCCCAGCGCCCAGGACTGGTACTACACGCAAAGACAGCCTGAGCTCTGCTGCCCCCAGCGCTCAGCACTGGTACTGCACGCAAAGACAGCCTGAGCTCTGCCGTCCCCAGCGCCCAGCACTGGTACTGCACGCAAAGACAGCCTGAGCTCTGCCGCCCCAGCGCCCAGCACTGGTACTGCACGCAAAGACAGCCTGAGCTCTGCTGCCCCCAGTGCCCAGCACTGGTACTACATACAAAGACAGCCTGAGCTCTGCTGCCCCCAGCGCCCAGCACTGGTACTACATACAAAGACAGCCTGAGTTCTGCTGCCCCCAGTGCCCAGCACTGGTACTACATACAAAGACAGCCCAGCACTGGTACTGCATACAAAGACAGCCTGAGCTCTGCTGCCCCCAAAGCCCAGCACTGGTACTGCATACAAAGACAACCTGAGCTCTGCTGCCTCCAGCGCCCAGCACTGGTACTGCATGCAAAGACAGCCTGAGCTCTGCTGCCCCCAGCGCCCAGCACTGGTACTACATACAAAGACAGCCTGAGCTCTGCTGCCCCCAGCGCCCAGCACTGGTACTGCACGCAAAGACAGCCTGAGCTCTGCTGCCCCCAGCGCCCAGCACTGGTACTGCACGCAAAGACAGCCTGAGCTCTGCTGCCCCCAGCGCCCAGCACTGGTACTGCACGCAAAGACAGCCTGAGCTCTGCTGCCCCCAGCGCCCAGCACTGGTACTGCACGCAAAGACAGCCTGAGCTCTGCTGCCCCCAGCGCCCAGCACTGCTACTGCACGCAAAGACAGCCTGAGCTCTGCTGCCCCCAGCGCCCAGCACTGGTACTGCACGCAAAGACAGCCTGAGCTCTGCTGCCCCCAGCGCCCAGCACTGGTACTGCACGCAAAGACAGCCTGAGCTCTGCTGCCCCCAGCGCCCAGCACTGGTACTGCACGCAAAGACAGCCTGAGCTCTGCTGCCCCCAGCGCCCAGCACTGGTACTGCACGCAAAGACAGCCTGAGCTCTGCTGCCCCCAGCGCCCAGCACTGGTACTGCACGCAAAGACAGCCTTAGCTCTGCCGCCCCCAGCGCCCAGCACTGGTAATGCACGCAAAGACAGACTGAGCTCTGCCGCCCCCAGCGCCCAGCACTGGTACTACATACAAAGACAGCCTGAGCTCTGCCGCCCCCAGCGCCCAGCACTGGTACTACATCCAAAGACAGCCTGAGTTCTGCTGCCCCCAGTGCCCAGAACTGGTACTACATACAAAGACAGCCTGAGCTCTGCTGCCTCCAGTGCCCAGCACTGGTACTACATACAAAGAGAGCCTGAGCTCTGCTGCCCCCAGCGCTCAGCACTGGTACTACGTACAAAGACAGCCTGAGCTCTGCTGCCTCCAGCGCCCAGCACTGGTACTGCATACAAAGACAGCCTGAGCTCTGCTGCCTCCAGTGCCCAGCACTGGTACTACATACAAAGACAGCCTGAGCTCTGCTGCCCCCAGTGCCCAGCACTGGTACTACATACAAAGACAGCCTGAGCTCTGCTGCCTCCAGTGCCCAGCACTGGTACTACATACAAAGACAGCCTGAGCTCTGCTGCCTCCAGTGCCCAGCACTGGTATTACATACAAAGACAGCCTGAGCTCTGCTGCCTCCAGTGCCCAGCACTGGTACTACATACAAAGACAGCCTGAGCTCTGCTGCCCCCAGTGCCCAGCACTGATACTATATACAAAGACAGACTGAGCTCTCCTGCCCCCAGTGCCCAGCACTGGTACTACATACAAAGACAGCCTGAGCTCTGCTCCCTCCAGTGCCTAGCACTGGTACTACATACAAAGACAGCCTGAGCTCTGCTGCCCCCAGCGCCCAGCACTGGTACTACATACAAAGACAGCCTGAGCTCTGCTGCCCCCAGCGCCCAGCACTGGTACTACATACAAAGACAGCCTGAGCTCTGCTGCCCCCAGCGCCCAGCACTGGTACTACATACAAAGCCAGCTGGAGCTCTGCTGCCCCCAGCGCCCAGCACTGGTACTACATACAAAGACAGCCTGAGCTCTGCTGCCTCCAGCGCCCAGCACTGGTACTACATACAAAGAGAGCCTGAGCTCTGCTGCCCCCAGCGCCCAGCACTGGTACTACATACAAAGACAGCCTGAGCTCTGCTGCCTCCAGCGCCAAGCACTGGTACTACATACAAAGACAGCCTGAGCTCTGCTGCCCCCAGCGCCCAGCACTGGTACTACATACAAAGACAGCCTAAGCTCTGCTGCCTCCAGCTCCCAGCACTGGTACTACATACAAAGACAGCCTGAGCTCTGCTGCCTCGAGTGCCCAGCACTAGTACTACATACAAAGACAGCCTGAGCTCTGCTGCCCCCAGTGCCCAGCACTGGTACTACATACAAAGACAGCCTGAGCTCTGCTGCCCCCAGTGCCCAGCACTGGTACTACATACAAAGACAGCCTGAGCTCTGCTGCCTCCAGTGCCCAGCACTGGTACTACATACAAAGACAGCCTGAGCTCTGCTGCCTCCAGTGCCCAGCACTGGTACTACATACAAAGACAGCCTGAGCTCTGCTGCCTCCAGTGCCCAGCACTGGTACTACATAGAAAGACAGCCTGAGCTCTGCTGCCCCCAGTGCCCAGCACTGGTACTACATACAAAGACAACCTGAGCTCTTCTTCCTCCAGTGCCCATCACTGGTACTACATACAAAGACAGCCTGAGCTCTGCTGTCCCCAGCGCCCAGCACTGGTACTACATACAAAGACAGCCTGAGCTCTGCTGCCTCCAGCGCCCAGCACTGGTACTACATACAAAGACAGCCTGAGCTCTGCTGCCCCCAGTGCCCAGCACTGGTACTACATACAAAGACAGCCTGAGCTCTGCTGCCCCCAGTGCCCAGCACTGGTACTACATACAAAGACAGCCTGAGCTCTGCTGCCTCCAGTGCCCAGCACTGGTACTACATACAAAGACAGCCTGAGCTCTGCTGCCCCCAGTGCCCAGCACTGGTACTACATACAAAGACAGCCTGAGCTCTGCTGCCCCCAGTGCCCAGCACTGGTACTACATACAAAGACAGCCTGAGCTCTGCTTCCTCCAGTGCCCATCACTGGTACTACATACAAAGACAGCCTGAGCTCTGCTGCCCCCAGTGCCCAGAACTGGTACTACATACTAAGACAGCCTGAGCTCTGCTGCCCCCAGAGCCCAGCGCTGGTACTACATACAAAGACAGCCTGAGCTCTGCTGCCCCCAGCGCCCAGGACTGGTACTGCACACAAAGACAGCCTGAGCTCTGCTGCCCCCAGCGCTCAGCACTGGTACTGCACGCAAAGACAGCCTGAGCTCTGCCGTCCTCAGCGCCCAGCACTGGTACTGCACGCAAAGACAGCCTGAGCTCTGCCGCCCCCTGCGCCCAGCACTGGTACTGCACGCAAAGACAGCCTGAGCTCTGCTGCCCCCAGTGCCCAGCACTGGTACTACATACAAAGACAGCCTGAGCTCTGCTGCCCCCAGCGCCCAGCACTGGTACTACATACAAAGACAGCCTGAGTTCTGCTGCCCCCAGTGCCCAGCACTGGTACTACATACAAAGACAACCTGAGCTCTGCTGCCTCCAGTGCCCAGCACTGGTACTACATACAAAGACAGCCTGAGCTCTGCTGCCCCCAGTGCCCAGCACTGGTACTACATACAAAGACAGCCTCAGCTCTGCTGCCTCCAGTGCCCAGCACTGGTACTACATACAAAGACAGCCTGAGCTCTGCTGCCCCCAGTGCCCAGCACTGGTACTACATACAAAGACAGCCTGAGCTCTGCTGCCCCCAGTGCCCAGCACTGGTACTACATACAAAGAAAGCCTGAGCTCTGCTGCCTCCAGCGCCCAGCACTGGTACTACATACAAAGACAGCCTGAGCTCTGCTGCCTCCACGGCCCAGAAGTGGTACTACGTACAAAGACAGCCTGAGCTCTGCTGCCCCCAGTGCCCAGCACCGGTACTACATACAAAGAAAGCCTGAGCTCTGCTGCCTCCAGCGCCCAGCACCGGTACTACATACAAAGACAGCCTGAGCTCTGCTGCCCCCAGTGCCCAGCACTGGTACTACATACAAAGACAGCCTGAGCTCTGCTGCCTCCAGTGCCAATCACTGGTACTACATACAAAGACAGCCTGGGCTCTTCTGCCCCCCAGCGCCCAGCACTGGTACTACACACAAAGCCAGCCTGAGCTCTGCTGCCCCCAGTGACCAGCACTGGTACTACATACTAAGACAGCCTGAGCTCTGCTGCCCCCAGTGCCCAGCACTGGTACTACATACAAAGACAGCCTGAGCTCTGCTGCCTCCAGTGCCCAGCACTGGTACTACATACAAAGACAGCCTGAGCTCTGCTGCCTCCAGTGCCCAGCACTGGTACTACATACAAAGACAGACTGAGCTCTGCTGCCTCCAGGGCCCAGAAGTGGTACTACGTACAAAGACAGCCTAAGCTCTGCTGCCCCCAGTGCCCAGCACTGGTACTACATACAAAGACAGCCTGAGCTCTGCTGCCCCAAGCGCCCAGCACTGGTACTACATACATAGACAGCCTGAGCTCTGCTGCCCCCAGCGCCCAGCACTGGTACTACATACAAAGACAGCCCGAGCTCTGCTGCCCCCAGCGCCCAGCACTGGTACTACATACAAAGACAGCCTGAGCTCTGCTGCCTCCAGCGCCCAGCACTGGTACTGCATACAAAGACAGCCTGAGCTCTGCTGCCCCCCCAGTGCCCAGCACTGGTACTGCATACAAAGACAGCCTGAGCTCTGCTGCCTCCAGCGCCCAGCACTGGTACTACATACAAAGACAGCCCAGCACTGGTACTGCATACAAAGAAAGCCTGAGCTCTGCTGCCCCCAGCGCCCAGCACTGGTACTGCATACAAAGACAGCCTGAGCTCTGCTGCCCCCAGCGCCCAGCACTGGTACTGCATGCAAAGACAGCCTGAGCTCTGCTGCCCCCAGCATCCAGCACTGGTACTGCATGCAAAGACAGCCTGAGCTCTGCTGCCTCCAGCGCCCAGCACTGGTACTGCATGCAAAGACAGCCTGAGCTCTGCTGCCTCCAGCGCCCAGCACTGGTACTGCATGCAAAAGACAGCCTGAGCTCTGCTGCCCCCAGCGCCCAGCACTGGTACTGCATGCAAAGACAGCCTGAGCTCTGCTGCCCCCAGCGCCCAGCACTGGTACTGAAGGCAAAGACAGCCTGAGCTCTGCTGCCCCCAGCGCCCAGCACTGGTACTGCACGCAAAGACAGCCTGAGCTCTGCTGCCCCCAGCGCCCAGCACTGGTACTGCACGCAAAGACAGCCTGAGCTCTGCTGCCCCCAGCGCCCAGCACTGGTACTGCACGCAAAGACAGCCTGAGCTCTGCTCCCCCCAGCGCCCAGCACTGGTACTGCACGCAAAGACAGCCTGAGCTCTGCTGCCCCCAGTGCCCAGCACTGGTACTGCACGCAAAGACAGCCTGAGCTCTGCTGCCCCCAGCGCCCAGCACTGGTACTGCACGCAAAGACAGCCTGAGCTCTGCTGCCCCCAGCGCCCAGCACTGGTACTGCACGCAAAGACAGCCTGAGCTCTGCTGCCCCCAGCGCCCAGCACTGGTACTGCACGCAAAGACAGCCTGAGCTCTGCTGCCCCCAGCGCCCAGCACTGGTACTGCACGCAAAGACAGCCTGAGCTCTGCTGCCCCCAGCGCCCAGCACTGGTACTGCACGCAAAGATAGCCTGAGCTCTGCTGCCCCCAGCGCCCAGCACTGGTACTGCACGCAAAGACAGCCTGAGATCTGCTGCCCCCAGCGCCCAGCACTGGTACTGCACGCAAAGACAGCCTGAGCTCTGCCGCCCCCAGCGCCCAGCACTGGTACTACATACAAAGACAGCCTGAGCTCTGCCCCCCTCATATCCCCCCTTATGTATTTATACATGGAGATCATATCCCCCCTTATGTATTTATACATGGAGATCATATCCCCCTCATGTATTTATACATGGAGATCATATCCCCCCTCATGTATCTATACATGGAGATCATATCCCCCCTTATGTATTTATACATGGAGATCATATCCCCCCTTATGTATTTATACATGGAGATCATATCCCCCCTTATGTATTTATACATGGAGATCATATCCCCCCTTATGTATTTATACATGGTGATCATATCCCCCCTCATGTATTTATACATGGAGATCATATCCCCCCTCATGTATCTATACATGGAGATCATATCCCCCCTTATGTATTTATACATGGAGATCATATCCCCCCTTATGTATTTATACATGGAGATCATATCCCCCCTCATGTATTTATACATGGAGATCATATCCCCCCTCATGTATTTATACATGGAGATCATATCCCCCCCTTATGTATTTATACATGGAGATCATATCCCCCCTTATGTATTTATACATGGAGATCATATCCCCCCTTATGTATTTATACATGGAGATCATATCCCCCCTTATATATTTATACATGGAGCTCATATCCCCCCTTATGTAGTTATACATGGTGATCATATCCCCCCTTATGTATTATACATGGAGATCATATCCCCCTTATGTATTATACATGGAGATCATATCCCCCCTTATGTATTACACATGGAGATCATATCCCCCCTTATGTATTTATACATGGAGATCATATCCCCCCCCCCTTATGTATTTATACATGGAGATCATACCCCCCTTATATATTTATACATGGAGATCATATCCCCCTTATGTATTTAGGCATGGAGATCATATCCCCCCTTATGTATTTAGACATGGAGATCATATGCCACCTTATGTATTTATACATAGAGATCATATCACCCTTATGTATTTATACATTGATTTATATCCCCCCTTATGTATTTATACATGGAGATCATATCTCTCCCTTATGTACTAATACATGGTGATCATATCCCCCCTTATGTATTTATACATGGAGATCATATCCCCCCTTATGTATTTATACATGGAGATCATACCCCCCCTTCTGTATTTATACATGGAGATCATATCCCCCTTATGTATTTATACATGGAGATCATATCCCCCTTATATATATATATACATGGAGATCATATCCCCCCCTTATGTATTTATACATGGATTTATATCCCCCTTATGTATTTATACATTGAGATCCTATCCCCCCTTATGTATTTATACATGGAGATCATATCCCCCCTTATGTATTTATAGCTGGTGATAATATCCCCCCTTATGTATTTATACATGGAGATCATATCCCCCCTTATGTATTTATACATGGAGATCATATCCCCCTTATGTATTTATACATGGAGATCCTATCCCTCCCTTATGTATTTATACATGGAGATCATATCCCCCCCTTATGTATTTATACATGGTGATCATATCCCCCCCTTATATATTTATACATGGAGATCATATCCCCCCTTATGTATTTATACATGGTGATCATATCCCCTCTTATGTATTTATACATGGAGATCATATCCCCCCCTTATGTATTTATACATGGAGATCATATCCCCCCCTTATGTATTTATACATGGAGATCATATCCCTCCTTATGTATTTATACATGGAGATCATATCCCCCTTATGTATTTATACATGGTGATCATATCCCCTCTTATGTATTTATACATGGAGATCATATCCCTCTTATGTATTTATATATGGAGATCATATCCCCCCCTTATGTATTTATACATGGATTTATATCCCCCTTATGTATTTATACATGGAGATCATATCCCCCCTTATGTATTTATACATGGAGATCATATCCCCCATTATGTATTTATACATGGAGATCATATCCCCCCTTATGTATAATACATGGACATCATATCCCCCTTATGTATTTATACATGGAGATCATATCCCCCCCTTATGTATTTATACATGGAGATCATATCCCCCCTTATGTATAATACATGGAGATCATATCCCCCCTTATGTATTTATACATGGAGATCATATCCCCCCTTATATATTTATACATGGAGATCATATCCCCCCTTATGTATTTATACATGGAGATCATATCCCCCCTTATATATTTATACATGGAGATCATATCCCCCCCTTATGTATTTATACATGGAGATCATATCCCCCCTTATGTATTTATACATGGAGATCATATCCCCCTTATGTATTTATACATGGAGATCATATCCCCCCTTATGTATTTATACATGGAGATCATATCCCCCCCCCCCTTATGTATTTATACATGGAGATCATATCCCTCCTATGTATTTATACATGGAAATCATATCCCCCCTTATGTATTTATACATGGAGATCATATCCCTCTTATGTATTTATACATGGAGATCATATCCCCCCTTATATATTTATACATGGAGATCATATCCCCCCTTATGTATTTATACATGGAGATCATATCCCCCCCCCCCTTATGTATTTATACATGGAGATCATATCCCTCCTATGTATTTATACATGGAAATCATATCCCCCCTTATGTATTTATACATGGAGATCATATCCCTCTTATGTATTTATACATGGAGATCATATCCCCCCTTATATATTTATACATGGAGATCATATCCCCCCTTATGTATTTATACATGGAGATCATATCCCCCCTTATGTATTTATACATGGAGATCATATCCCCCCTTATGTATTTATACATGGAGATCATATCCCCCTTATGTATTTATACATGGAGATCATATCCCCCCTTATTTATTTATACATGGAGATCATATCCCCCCTTATGTATTTATACATGGAAATCATATCCCCCCCCCCCTTATGTATTTATACATGGAGATCATATCCCCCCTTATATATTTATACATGGAGATCATATCCCCCCCTTATGTATTTATACATGGAGATCATATCCCCCCTTATGTATTTATACATGGAGATCATATCCCCCTTATGTATTTATACATGGAGATCATATCCCCCCTTATGTATTTATACATGGAGATCATATCCCCCCCCCCTTATGTATTTATACATGGAGATCATATCCCTCCTATGTATTTATACATGGAGATCATATCCCCCCTTATGTATTTATACATGGAGATCATATCCCCCTTATGTATTTATACATGGAGATCATATCCCTCTTATGTATTTATACATGGAGATCATATCCCCCCTTATGTATTTATACATGGAGATCATATCCCCCCTTATGTATTTATACATGGAGATCATATCCCCCTTATGTATTTATACATGGAGATCATATCCCCCTTATGTATTTATACATGGAGATCATATCCCTCCTATGTATTTATACATGGATTTATATCCCCCCCTTATGTATTTATACATGGATTTATATCCCCCCTTATGTATTATACATGGAGATCATGTCCCCCCTTATGTATTTATACATGGAGATTATATACCCCTTTTGTATTTGTGCAGGGGGAGAAAGCCAGTCCCCCTGCACAAGGAGAGGGAGAGAGAGAACAGAGCTGTTTGAGGGGCCTAGCAGGCCCCACCCACTACAGGAGGGGGCGGAGACAAGACCAGTCCTCGTGCACAAGGAGAGAGAGCAGCAGTGGGTGGGGTTTATTACAGGAAGTCTCACACTGAATGACTGCACAGATCTGGAAGAAGTCACATGACCGATTTATTATCCCGGAGATCAGATTTAATGAATATGTTACCATGGCGATGGTCGGAGTGCCTCTTTAAGCTTCAACGCTTTCCACATGAAGTGCGTCTCCAGGAGCCTTTAAATAGCGCCCGGCGTTCCAAATCCAAGACAGAAATCTGATTGGAAGGCGTCAGGAAGCAATATTTCCAAAGAATAAAATGTGATCCATAGGATGCCTGGCGGGGGATGTGTTGCCCATAGCAACCGCATTCTCTTTTCTCTTTTCTGCAGCTTTACGCAGGATATTTTCAGTGCAGCAGATTCCATCGCAGACCACAATCCACCACCCCTCCCTATATACTCCCCCGACCCCTCCCCTTCAGTCCTATATACTCACCCCACCCCTCCTCTTCAGTCGTATATACTCCCCCGACCCCTCCCCTTTAGTCCTATATACTCCTCGACCCCTCCCCTTCAGTCCTATACACTCCCCGACCCCCCTTCAGTCCTATATACTCCCCCCACCCCTCCAGTCCTATATACTCCCCTGAACCCCCCTTCAGTCCTATATACTCCCCCCACCTCTCCCTATATACACCCCGACCCCTCCCCTTCAGTCTTATAAATTCCCCGACCCCCCTTCAGTCCTATATACTCCCCCCACCTCTCCCTATATATATATATAAATTCCCCCCACCACCCCTCCTCTTCAGTCGTATATACTCCCCCGACCCCTCCCCTTCAGTCCTATATACTCCCCCCACCCCTCCCCTTCAGTCGTATATACTCCCCTGACCACTCCCCTTCAGTCCTATATACTCCCCCCACCCCTCCAGTCCTATATACTCCCCTGAACCCCCCTTCAGTCCTATATACTCCCCCCACCTCTCCCTATATACACCCTGACCCTTTCAGTCGTATAAATTCCCCGACCCCCCTTCAGTTCTATATACTTCCCCTACCCCTCCCCTTCAGTCCTATATACTTTCCCCACCCCTTCAGTCCTTTATACTCCCCCGACCACTCCCCTTCAGTCCCATATACTCCCCGACCCCTCCAGTCCTATATATTCTTCCCACCCCTCCCTATATACTCCCCCGACCCCTCCCCTTCAGTCCTATATACTCCCCCTTCCCTTCAGTCCTATATACTCCCCTGATACCTCCCCTAACACCTCCCCTTCAGTCCTATACACTCCACCAAGTCCTCCCCTTCAGTCCTATATACTCCCCCGACCCCTCCCCTTCAGTCCTATATACTCCCCGACCCCTCCCCTTCAGTCCTATATACTCCCCTACCCCTCCCCTTCAGTCCTATATACTCCCCCGACCCCTCCCCTTCAGTCCTATATACTCCCCCGACCCCTCCCCTTCAGTCCTTTATACTCCCCCACCCCTCCCCTTCAGTCCTATACACTCCCCCGACCCCCCTCCAGTCCTATATACTCCCCAACCCCTCCAGTCCTATATACTCCCCCGACCCCTCCCCTTCAGTCCTATATACTCCCCCAACCCTTCCCTTCAGTCCTATATACTCCCCTTCAGTCCTATACACTCCCCCGACACCTCCCCTTCAGTCCTATACACTCCCCCAACCCCTCCCCTTCAGTCCTATATACTCCCCCGATTCCTCCCCTTCAGTCCTATATACGCTCCCGACCCCTCCCCTTCAGTCCTATATACTCCCCCACCCCTCCCCTTCAGTCCTATATACTCCCCTGAGCCCTCCCCTTCAATCCTATATACTCCCCCGTCCCCTCCCCTTCAGTCCTATATACTCCCCCACCCCTCCTCTTCAGTCCTATATACTCCCCCGATTCCTCCCCTTCAGTCCTATATACGCTCCCGACCCCTCCCCTTCAGTCCTATATACTCCCCCACCCCTCCCCTTCAGTCCTATATACTCCCTGAGCCCTCCCCTTCAATCCTATATACTCCCCCCACCCCTCCCCTTCAGCCGTATATACTCCCCGACCCCTCTTCTTCAGTGCTATATACTCCCCTGACCCCACCCCATCAGTCCTATATACTTCCCCACCCCTCCCCTTCAGCCCTATATACTCCCCCCACCCCTCCCCTTCAGCCGTATATACTCCCCGACCCCTCTTCTTCAGTGCTATATACTCCCCTGACCCCACCCCTCCAGTCCTATATACTCCCCCAACCCCTCCCCTTCAGTCCTATATACTCCCCCCTCCCTATACACTCCCCCGACCCCTCCCCTTTAGTCCTATACACTCCCCCGGCCCCTCCCCTTCAGTCCTATACACTCCCCCGACCCCTCCCCATCAGTCCTATATACTCCCCACCCCTCCCCTTCAGTCCTATATACCTTCCCCACCCTTCCCCTTCAGCCCTATATACTCCCCCCACCCCTCCCGTTCAGTTCTATATACTCCCCCACCCCTCCCTATATACTCCCCCAACCCCTCCCCTTCAGTCTTATATACACCCCGACTCCTCCCCTTCAGTCCTATATACTCCCCCGACCCCTCCCCTCCAGTCCTATAAATTCCCCCCACCCTCCCTATATACTCCCCCAACCCCTTCCCTTTAGTCCTAAATACTCCCCTGACTCCTCCCCTTCAGTCCTATACACTCCCCCAACCCCTCCCCTTCAGTCCTATACACTCCCCCGACCCCCCCCCTTCAGTCCTATATACTCCCCCCACCTTTACCCTTCTGTCCTATATACTCCCCCGTCCCCTCCCCTTCAGTCCTATATACTCCCCAACCCTTCCCCTTCAGTCCTATATACTCCCCCCACCCCTCCCTATTTACTCCCCTTCAGTCCTATATACTCCCCCACCCTCCTCTTCAGTTCCATATACTCCCCCACCCCTCCCATTCAGTCTTATATACTCCCCCTACTTCAGTCCTATAGACTCCCCCTCCCCCTCAGTCCTATATACTCCCCCGACCCCTCCCCTTCAGTCCTATATACTCCCCCACCCCTCCCCTTCAGTCTTATGTACTTCCCCCACCCCTCCCCTTCAGTCTTATATAATCCCCCTACTTCAGTCCTATAGACTCCCCTGACCCCTCCTTCAGTCCTATATACTCCCCCCATCCCTCCCCTTCAGTCCTATACACTCCCCCGACCCCTCCCCTTCAGTCTTATATACACCCCGACTCCTCCCCTTCAGTCCTATCTACTCCCCCTACCCTTCCCCTTCAGTCCTATCTACTCCCCCGACCCCTCCCCTTCAGTCCTATATACTCCCCCCAACCCTCCCCTTCAGTTCCATATACTCCCCACCCCTCCCCTTCAGTTCCATATACTCCCCCTACTTCAGTCCTATAGACTCCCCCTCCCCCTCAGTCCTATATACTCCCCCAACCCCTCCCCTTCAGTCCTATATACTCCCCCAACCCCTCCCCTTCAGCTCTATATACTCCCCCACCCCTCCCCTCCCCTTCAGCCCTATATACTCC
Source organism: Lithobates septentrionalis (assembly GCA_037952835.1). Lineage (NCBI taxonomy): Eukaryota > Metazoa > Chordata > Amphibia > Anura > Ranidae > Lithobates > Lithobates septentrionalis. Next base: position 33,852 of record JBBDGP010005424.1, read on the forward strand.
CCCACCCCTCCCCTTCAGTTTTATATACTCCCCCACCCCTCCCCTTCAGTCCTATACACTCCTCGACCCCTCCACTTCAGTCCTATATACTCCCCCCACCCCTCCCTATATACTCCCCCAACCCCTCCCCTTTAGTCTTATATACACCCCGACTCCTCCCCTTCAGTCCTATATACTCCCCTGACCCCTCCCCTTCAGTCCTATATACTCCCCCGACCCCTCCCCTCCAGTCCTATATATATTCCCCCCACCATCCCTATATACTCCCCGACCCTCCCCTTCAGTCCTATATACTCCCCTGCCCTCCCATTCAGTCCTATACACTCCCCCGACCCCTCCCCTTCAGTCCTATATACTCCACTGACCTCCCCCTAAAGTCCTATATACTTCCTCCACCCCTCCCTATATACTCCCCCGACCCCTCCCCTTCAGTCCTATATACTCCCCTGACCCCCCCTTCGGGTCTATATGCTCCCCCCACCCCTCCCTATATACTCCCCGACCCCTCCCCTTCAGTCCTATATACTCCCCCAACCCCTCCCCTTTAGTCCTATATACTCCCCCAACCCCTCCCCTTCAGTCCTATACACTCCCCCGACCCCTCCCCTTCAGTCCTATACACTCCCCCGACCCCTCCCCTTCAGTCCTATACACTCCCCCGACCCCTCGCCTTTCAGTCCTATATACTTCCCCCACCCCTCCCCTTCAGTCCTTTATACTCCCCCCACCCCTCCAGTCCTATATACTCCCCCCACCCCTCCCTATTTACTCCCCCGACACCTCCCCTTCAGTCCTATATACTCCCCCGACCCCTCCCCTTCAGTTCTATATACTCCCCCCACCCCTCCCCATATACTCCCCCGACCCCCCCTTCAGACCTATATACTCCCCCCACCCCTCCAGTTCTATATACTCCCCCCACCCCTCCCTATAGACTCCCCCAACACCTCCCCTTCAGTCCTATATACTCCCCCAACCCCTCCCCTTTAGTCCTATACACTCCTCCGACCCCTCGCCTTCAGTCCTATACAATCCCCCGACCCCTCCCCTTTCAGTCCTATATACTCCCCCCACCCTTACCCTTCTGTCGTATATACTCCCCCACCCCTCCCCTTCAGTCCTTTATACTCCCCCCACCCCTCCAGTCCTATATACTCCCCCCACCCCTCCCTATATACTCCCCCACCCCTCCCCTTCAGTCCTTTATACTCCCCCCACCCCTCCAGTCCTATATACTCCCCCCACCCCTCCCTATATACTCCCCCGACACCTCCCCTTCAGTCCTATATACTCCCCCGACCCCTCCCCTTCAGTTCTATATACTCCCCCCACCCCTCCCTATATACTCCCCCGACACCTCCCCTTCAGTCCTATATACTCCCCCGACCCCTCCCCTTCAGTTCTATATACTCCCCCCACCCCTCCCTATATACTCCCCCGACACCTCCCCTTCAGTTCTATATACTCCCCCGACCCCTCCAGTTCTATATACTCCCCCCACCCCTCCAGTCCTATATACTCCCCCCACCCCTCCCTATATACTCCCCCGACACCTCCCCTTCAGTTCTATATACTCCCCCGACCCCTCCAGTTCTATATACTCCCCCCACCCCTCCAGTCCTATATACTCCCCCCACCCCTCCCTATATACTCCCCCACCCCTCCCCTTCAGTCTTATATACTCCCCCTACTTCAGTCCTATAGACTCCCCCTCCCCCTCAGTCTTATATACTCCCCCGACCCCTCCCCTTCAATGCTATATACTCCCCCACCCTTCCCCTTCAGTTCTATATACTCCCCCCACCCCTCCCCTTCAGCCCTATATACTCCCCCCACCCCTCCCCTTCAGCCCTATATACTTCCCCCACCCCTAGGGTGACCACATTTCCAAACTGACATTCAGGGACACCCCCCCCCCCCCCCCAAAAAAAAAAAGATGATTTTTGACAAATTTTTTTTGCCGATTTTTGGGGCAGGGCGTATGAAATCAGCGGGCCCGTGTGCAAGATCAAAAGTGGGCCCTAGGCATCAAGAACAACAACAATATGGTGCGCAAAGCGTGTCGTAATGAACTGTGGACATGTCCTAAATTGCACTAAATATTGGCTTAAAGGGGTGTTCTTAAAGAGAGTCTGAGATGACTTGTATAGTGCAGAATGTGGTAATGTTATAGGGAATGCAGAGTGTATGGAGGGGGGTAATATGTACAGGAGAGGAGTGCGGAGTGTATGGCGGGGGGTAATATGTACAGGAGAGGAGTATGGAGTGTATGGAGGGGGGTAATATGTACAGGAGAGGAGTGCGGAGTGTATGGCGGGGGGTAATATGTACAGGAGAGGAGTATGGAGTGTATGGAGGGGGGTAATATGTACAGGAGAGGAGTGCGGAGTGTATGGCGGGGGGTAATATGTACAGGAGAGGAGTGCGGAGTGTATGGCGGGGGGTAATATGTACAGGAGAGGAGTATGGAGTGTATGGCGGTGGGTAATATGTACAGGAGAGGAGTATGGAGTGTATGGCGGTGGGTAATATGTACAGGAGAGGAGTATGGAGTGTATGGCGGTGGGTAATATGTACAGGAGAGGAGTGCGGAATGTATGGCGGGGGGTAATATGTACAGGAGAGGAGTGCGGAATGTATGGAGGGGGGTAATATGTACAGGAGAGGAGTGCGGAGTGTATGGCGGGGGGTAATATGTACAGGAGAGGAGTGCGGAATGTATGGCGGGGGGTAATATGTACAGGAGATGAGTGCGGAATGTATGGAGGGGGGTAATATGTACAGGAGAGGAGTGCGGAGTGTATGGAGGGGGGTAATATGTACAGGAGAGGAGTATGGAGTGTATGGCGGGGGGTAATATGTACAGGAGAGGAGTGCGGAATGTATGGCGGTGGGTAATATGTACAGGAGAGGAGTGCGGAGTGTATGGCGGGGGGTAATATGTACAGGAGAGGAGTATGGAGTGTATGGAGGGGGGTAATATGTACAGGAGAGGAGTGCGGAGTGTATGGCGGGGGGTAATATGTACAGGAGAGGAGTATGGAGTGTATGGAGGGGGGTAATATGTACAGGAGAGGAGTATGGAGTGTATGGCGGTGGGTAATATGTACAGGAGAGGAGTATGGAGTGTATGGAGGGGGGTAATATGTACAGGAGAGGAGTATGGAGTGTATGGCGGTGGGTAATATGTACAGGAGAGGAGTGCGGAATGTATGGCGGGGGGTAATATGTACAGGAGAGGAGTGCGGAATGTATGGAGGGGGGTAATATGTACAGGAGAGGAGTGCGGAGTGTATGGCGGGGGGTAATATGTACAGGAGAGGAGTGCGGAGTGTATGGCGGGGGGTAATATGTACAGGAGAGGAGTATGGAGTGTATGGCGGGGGGTAATATGTACAGGAGAGGAGTGCGGAATGTATGGCGGGGGGTAATATGTACAGGAGAGGAGTATGGAGTGTATGGCGGTGGGTAATATGTACAGGAGAGGAGTATGGAGTGTATGGCGGGGGGTAATATGTACAGGAGAGGAGTATGGAGTGTATGGCGGTGGGTAATATGTACAGGAGAGGAGTGCGGAATGTATGGCGGGGGGTAATATGTACAGGAGAGGAGTGCGGAATGTATGGAGGGGGGTAATATGTACAGGAGAGGAGTGCGGAGTGTATGGCGGGGGGTAATATGTACAGGAGAGGAGTGCGGAATGTATGGCGGGGGGTAATATGTACAGGAGAGGAGTGCGGAATGTATGGAGGGGGGTAATATGTACAGGAGAGGAGTATGGAGTGTATGGCGGGGGGTAATATGTACAGGAGAGGAGTGCGGAGTGTATGGAGGGGGGTAATATGTACAGGAGAGGAGTGCGGAATGTATGGCGGTGGGTAATATGTACAGGAGAGGAGTATGGAGTGTATGGCGGTGGGTAATATGTACAGGAGAGGAGTATGGAGTGTATGGCGGGGGGTAATATGTACAGGAGAGGAGTGCGGAGTGTATGGAGGGGGGTAATATGTACAGGAGAGGAGTGCGGAATGTATGGCGGTGGGTAATATGTACAGGAGAGGAGTATGGAGTGTATGGCGGGGGGTAATATGTACAGGAGAGGAGTATGGAGTGTATGGAGGGGGGTAATATGTACAGGAGAGGAGTGCGGAGTGTATGGCGGTGGGTAATATGTACAGGAGAGGAGTATGGAGTGTATGGCGGGGGGTAATATGTACAGGAGAGGAGTGCGGAGTGTATGGCGGGGGGTAATATGTACAGGAGAGGAGTATGGAGTGTATGGCGGTGGGTAATATGTACAGGAGAGGAGTATGGAGTGTATGGCGGTGGGTAATATGTACAGGAGAGGAGTATGGAGTGTATGGCGGTGGGTAATATGTACAGGAGAGGAGTGCGGAATGTATGGCGGGGGGTAATATGTACAGGAGAGGAGTGCGGAATGTATGGAGGGGGGTAATATGTACAGGAGAGGAGTGCGGAGTGTATGGCGGGGGGTAATATGTACAGGAGAGGAGTGCGGAATGTATGGCGGGGGGTAATATGTACAGGAGAGGAGTGCGGAGTGTATGGAGGGGGGTAATATGTACAGGAGAGGAGTATGGAGTGTATGGCGGGGGGTAATATGTACAGGAGAGGAGTGCGGAATGTATGGCGGTGGGTAATATGTACAGGAGAGGAGTGCGGAGTGTATGGCGGGGGGTAATATGTACAGGAGAGGAGTATGGAGTGTATGGAGGGGGGTAATATGTACAGGAGAGGAGTGCGGAGTGTATGGCGGGGGGTAATATGTACAGGAGAGGAGTATGGAGTGTATGGAGGGGGGTAATATGTACAGGAGAGGAGTATGGAGTGTATGGCGGTGGGTAATATGTACAGGAGAGGAGTATGGAGTGTATGGAGGGGGGTAATATGTACAGGAGAGGAGTATGGAGTGTATGGCGGTGGGTAATATGTACAGGAGAGGAGTGCGGAATGTATGGCGGGGGGTAATATGTACAGGAGAGGAGTGCGGAATGTATGGAGGGGGGTAATATGTACAGGAGAGGAGTGCGGAGTGTATGGCGGGGGGTAATATGTACAGGAGAGGAGTGCGGAATGTATGGAGGGGGGTAATATGTACAGGAGAGGAGTGCGGAGTGTATGGCGGGGGGTAATATGTACAGGAGAGGAGTATGGAGTGTATGGCGGGGGGTAATATGTACAGGAGAGGAGTGCGGAATGTATGGCGGGGGGTAATATGTACAGGAGAGGAGTATGGAGTGTATGGCGGTGGGTAATATGTACAGGAGAGGAGTATGGAGTGTATGGCGGGGGGTAATATGTACAGGAGAGGAGTATGGAGTGTATGGCGGTGGGTAATATGTACAGGAGAGGAGTGCGGAATGTATGGCGGGGGGTAATATGTACAGGAGAGGAGTGCGGAATGTATGGAGGGGGGTAATATGTACAGGAGAGGAGTGCGGAGTGTATGGCGGGGGGTAATATGTACAGGAGAGGAGTGCGGAATGTATGGCGGGGGGTAATATGTACAGGAGAGGAGTGCGGAATGTATGGAGGGGGGTAATATGTACAGGAGAGGAGTATGGAGTGTATGGCGGGGGGTAATATGTACAGGAGAGGAGTGCGGAGTGTATGGAGGGGGGTAATATGTACAGGAGAGGAGTGCGGAATGTATGGCGGTGGGTAATATGTACAGGAGAGGAGTATGGAGTGTATGGCGGTGGGTAATATGTACAGGAGAGGAGTATGGAGTGTATGGCGGGGGGTAATATGTACAGGAGAGGAGTGCGGAGTGTATGGAGGGGGGTAATATGTACAGGAGAGGAGTGCGGAATGTATGGCGGTGGGTAATATGTACAGGAGAGGAGTATGGAGTGTATGGCGGGGGGTAATATGTACAGGAGAGGAGTATGGAGTGTATGGAGGGGGGTAATATGTACAGGAGAGGAGTGCGGAGTGTATGGCGGTGGGTAATATGTACAGGAGAGGAGTATGGAGTGTATGGCGGGGGGTAATATGTACAGGAGAGGAGTATGGAGTGTATGGCGGGGGGTAATATGTACAGGAGAGGAGTATGGAGTGTATGGAGGGGGGTAATATGTACAGGAGAGGAGTATGGAGTGTATGGCGGGGGGTAATATGTACAGGAGAGGAGTATGGAGTGTATGGAGGGGGGTAATATGTACAGGAGAGGAGTATGGAGTGTATGGCGGTGGGTAATATGTACAGGAGAGGAGTATGGAGTGTATGGCGGTGGGTAATATGTACAGGAGAGGAGTATGGAGTGTATGGCGGTGGGTAATATGTACAGGAGAGGAGTGCGGAGTGTATGGCGGGGGGTAATATGTACAGGAGAGGAGTGCGGAATGTATGGAGGGGGGTAATATGTACAGGAGAGGAGTGCGGAGTGTATGGCGGGGGGTAATATGTACAGGAGAGGAGTGCGGAATGTATGGAGGGGGGTAATATGTACAGGAGAGGAGTGCGGAGTGTATGGCGGGGGGTAATATGTACAGGAGAGGAGTGCGGAATGTATGGCGGGGGGTAATATGTACAGGAGAGGAGTATGGAGTGTATGGCGGTGGGTAATATGTACAGGAGAGGAGTGCGGAGTGTATGGAGGGGGGTAATATGTACAGGAGAGGAGTGCGGAGTGTATGGAGGGGGGTAATATGTACAGGAGAGGAGTATGGAGTGTATGGAGGGGGGTAATATGTACAGGAGAGGAGTGCGGAGTGTATGGCGGTGGGTAATATGTACAGGAGAGGAGTATGGAGTGTATGGCGGGGGGTAATATGTACAGGAGAGGAGTATGGAGTGTATGGCGGGGGGTAATATGTACAGGAGAGGAGTATGGAGTGTATGGAGGGGGGTAATATGTACAGGAGAGGAGTATGGAGTGTATGGCGGTGGGTAATATGTACAGGAGAGGAGTATGGAGTGTATGGCGGTGGGTAATATGTACAGGAGAGGAGTATGGAGTGTATGGCGGTGGGTAATATGTACAGGAGAGGAGTGCGGAATGTATGGCGGGGGGTAATATGTACAGGAGAGGAGTGCGGAGTGTATGGAGGGGGGTAATATGTACAGGAGAGGAGTGCGGAGTGTATGGCGGGGGGTAATATGTACAGGAGAGGAGTGCGGAATGTATGGCGGGGGGTAATATGTACAGGAGAGGAGTATGGAGTGTATGGCGGTGGGTAATATGTACAGGAGAGGAGTATGGAGTGTATGGCGGGGGGTAATATGTACAGGAGAGGAGTGCGGAGTGTATGGCGGGGGGTAATATGTACAGGAGAGGAGTGCGGAGTGTATGGAGGGGGGTAATATGTACAGGAGAGGAGTGCGGAATGTATGGCGGTGGGTAATATGTACAGGAGAGGAGTATGGAGTGTATGGCGGGGGGTAATATGTACAGGAGAGGAGTATGGAGTGTATGGAGGGGGGTAATATGTACAGGAGAGGAGTATGGAGTGTATGGAGGGGGGTAATATGTACAGGAGAGGAGTGCGGAGTGTATGGCGGGGGGTAATATGTACAGGAGAGGAGTATGGAGTGTATGGCGGGGGGTAATATGTACAGGAGAGGAGTATGGAGTGTATGGCGGGGGGTAATATGTACAGGAGAGGAGTATGGAGTGTATGGAGGGGGGTAATATGTACAGGAGAGGAGTATGGAGTGTATGGCGGGGGGTAATATGTACAGGAGAGGAGTATGGAGTGTATGGAGGGGGGTAATATGTACAGGAGAGGAGTATGGAGTGTATGGCGGTGGGTAATATGTACAGGAGAGGAGTATGGAGTGTATGGCGGTGGGTAATATGTACAGGAGAGGAGTATGGAGTGTATGGCGGGGGGATAATATGTACAGGAGAGGAGTGCGGAATGTATGGCGGTGGGTAATATGTACAGGAGAGGAGTGCGGAATGTATGGCGGGGGGTAATATGTACAGGAGAGGAGTGCGGAATGTATGGAGGGGGGTAATATGTACAGGAGAGGAGTGCGGAGTGTATGGCGGGGGTAATATGTACAGGAGAGGAGTGCGGAATGTATGGCGGGGGGTAATATGTACAGGAGAGGAGTGCGGAGTGTATGGCGGGGGGTAATATGTACAGGAGAGGAGTGCGGAATGTATGGCGGGGGGTAATATGTACAGGAGAGGAGTATGGAGTGTATGGCGGGGGGTAATATGTACAGGAGAGGAGTGCGGAGTGTATGGAGGGGGGTAATATGTACAGGAGAGGAGTGCGGAATGTATGGCGGTGGGTAATATGTACAGGAGAGGAGTATGGAGTGTATGGCGGGGGGTAATATGTACAGGAGAGGAGTATGGAGTGTATGGAGGGGGGTAATATGTACAGGAGAGGAGTGCGGAGTGTATGGCGGTGGGTAATATGTACAGGAGAGGAGTATGGAGTGTATGGCGGTGGGTAATATGTACAGGAGAGGAGTATGGAGTGTATGGCGGTGGGTAATATGTACAGGAGAGGAGTATGGAGTGTATGGAGGGGGGTAATATGTACAGGAGAGGAGTATGGAGTGTATGGCGGTGGGTAATATGTACAGGAGAGGAGTATGGAGTGTATGGCGGTGGGTAATATGTACAGGAGAGGAGTATGGAGTGTATGGCGGTGGGTAATATGTACAGGAGAGGAGTGCGGAATGTATGGAGGGGGTAATATGTACAGGAGAGGAGTGCGGAGTGTATGGCGGGGGGTAATATGTACAGGAGAGGAGTGCGGAATGTATGGCGGGGGGTAATATGTACAGGAGAGGAGTGCGGAATGTATGGAGGGGGGTAATATGTACAGGAGAGGAGTGCGGAGTGTATGGCGGGGGGTAATATGTACAGGAGAGGAGTGCGGAATGTATGGCGGGGGGTAATATGTACAGGAGAGGAGTATGGAGTGTATGGCGGTGGGTAATATGTACAGGAGAGGAGTATGGAGTGTATGGCGGGGGGTAATATGTACAGGAGAGGAGTGCGGAGTGTATGGAGGGGGGTAATATGTACAGGAGAGGAGTGCGGAATGTATGGCGGTGGGTAATATGTACAGGAGAGGAGTATGGAGTGTATGGAGGGGGGTAATATGTACAGGAGAGGAGTATGGAGTGTATGGAGGGGGGTAATATGTACAGGAGAGGAGTGCGGAGTGTATGGCGGTGGGTAATATGTACAGGAGAGGAGTATGGAGTGTATGGCGGGGGGTAATATGTACAGGAGAGGAGTATGGAGTGTATGGCGGGGGGTAATATGTACAGGAGAGGAGTATGGAGTGTATGGAGGGGGGTAATATGTACAGGAGAGGAGTATGGAGTGTATGGCGGGGGGTAATATGTACAGGAGAGGAGTATGGAGTGTATGGAGGGGGGTAATATGTACAGGAGAGGAGTATGGAGTGTATGGCGGTGGGTAATATGTACAGGAGAGGAGTATGGAGTGTATGGCGGTGGGTAATATGTACAGGAGAGGAGTATGGAGTGTATGGCGGTGGGTAATATGTACAGGAGAGGAGTGCGGAATGTATGGCGGGGGGTAATATGTACAGGAGAGGAGTGCGGAATGTATGGAGGGGGGTAATATGTACAGGAGAGGAGTGCGGAGTGTATGGCGGGGGGTAATATGTACAGGAGAGGAGTGCGGAATGTATGGCGGGGGGTAATATGTACAGGAGAGGAGTGCGGAATGTATGGAGGGGGGTAATATGTACAGGAGAGGAGTGCGGAGTGTATGGCGGGGGGTAATATGTACAGGAGAGGAGTGCGGAATGTATGGCGGGGGGTAATATGTACAGGAGAGGAGTATGGAGTGTATGGCGGTGGGTAATATGTACAGGAGAGGAGTATGGAGTGTATGGCGGGGGGTAATATGTACAGGAGAGGAGTGCGGAGTGTATGGAGGGGGGTAATATGTACAGGAGAGGAGTATGGAGTGTATGGCGGGGGGTAATATGTACAGGAGAGGAGTATGGAGTGTATGGAGGGGGGTAATATGTACAGGAGAGGAGTGCGGAGTGTATGGCGGTGGGTAATATGTACAGGAGAGGAGTTGGAGTGTATGGCGGGGGGTAATATGTACAGGAGAGGAGTGCGGAATGTATGGCGGTGGGTAATATGTACAGGAGAGGAGTATGGAGTGTATGGCGGGGGGTAATATGTACAGGAGAGGAGTATGGAGTGTATGGAGGGGGGTAATATGTACAGGAGAGGAGTGCGGAGTGTATGGCGGTGGGTAATATGTACAGGAGAGGAGTATGGAGTGTATGGCGGGGGGTAATATGTACAGGAGAGGAGTATGGAGTGTATGGCGGGGGGTAATATGTACAGGAGAGGAGTAATGGAGTGTATGGAGGGGGGTAATATGTACAGGAGAGGAGTATGGAGTGTATGGCGGGGGGTAATATGTACAGGAGAGGAGTGCGGAATGTATGGCGGGGGGTAATATGTACAGGAGAGGAGTGCGGAATGTATGGAGGGGGGTAATATGTACAGGAGAGGAGTGCGGAGTGTATGGCGGGGGGTAATATGTACAGGAGAGGAGTGCGGAGTGTATGGCGGGGGGTAATATGTACAGGAGAGGAGTGCGGAATGTATGGCGGGGGGTAATATGTACAGGAGAGGAGTGCGGAATGTATGGCGGGGGGTAATATGTACAGGAGAGGAGTGCGGAATGTATGGAGGGGGGTAATATGTACAGGAGAGGAGTGCGGAGTGTATGGCGGGGGGTAATATGTACAGGAGAGGAGTGCGGAATGTATGGCGGGGGGTAATATGTACAGGAGAGGAGTATGGAGTGTATGGCGGTGGGTAATATGTACAGGAGAGGAGTATGGAGTGTATGGCGGGGGGTAATATGTACAGGAGAGGAGTGCGGAGTGTATGGAGGGGGGTAATATGTACAGGAGAGGAGTGCGGAATGTATGGCGGTGGGTAATATGTACAGGAGAGGAGTATGGAGTGTATGGCGGGGGGTAATATGTACAGGAGAGGAGTATGGAGTGTATGGCGGGGGGTAATATGTACAGGAGAGGAGTGCGGAATGTATGGAGGGGGGTAATATGTACAGGAGAGGAGTGCGGAATGTATGGCGGTGGGTAATATGTACAGGAGAGGAGTATGGAGTGTATGGCGGGGGGTAATATGTACAGGAGAGGAGTGCGGAATGTATGGCGGGGGGTAATATGTACAGGAGAGGAGTATGGAGTGTATGGCGGTGGGTAATATGTACAGGAGAGGAGTATGGAGTGTATGGCGGGGGGTAATATGTACAGGAGAGGAGTGCGGAATGTATGGCGGTGGGTAATATGTACAGGAGAGGAGTGCGGAGTGTATGGCGGGGGGTAATATGTACAGGAGAGGAGTGCGGAATGTATGGCGGGGGGTAATATGTACAGGAGAGGAGTATGGAGTGTATGGAGGGGGGTAATATGTACAGGAGAGGAGTGCGGAATGTATGGCGGTGGGTAATATGTACAGGAGAGGAGTATGGAGTGTATGGCGGGGGGTAATATGTACAGGAGAGGAGTATGGAGTGTATGGCGGGGGGTAATATGTACAGGAGAGGAGTGCGGAATGTATGGCGGTGGGTAATATGTACAGGAGAGGAGTATGGAGTGTATGGCGGGGGGTAATATGTACAGGAGAGGAGTATGGAGTGTATGGCGGGGGGTAATATGTACAGGAGAGGAGTGCGGAGTGTATGGCGGTGGGTAATATGTACAGGAGAGGAGTGCGGAATGTATGGCGGTGGGTAATATGTACAGGAGAGGAGTGCGGAATGTATGGCGGGGGGTAATATGTACAGGAGAGGAGTATGGAGTGTATGGCGGTGGGTAATATGTACAGGAGAGGAGTATGGAGTGTATGGCGGGGGGTAATATGTACAGGAGAGGAGTGCGGAGTGTATGGCGGTGGGTAATATGTACAGGAGAGGAGTGCGGAGTGTATGGCGGTGGGTAATATGTACAGGAGAGGAGTGCGGAGTGTATGGCGGTGGGTAATATGTACAGGAGAGGAGTATGGAGTGTATGGCGGGGGGTAATATGTACAGGAGAGGAGTGCGGAATGTATGACGGGGGGTAATATGTACAGGAGAGGAGTGCGGAGTGTATGGAGGGGGGTAATATGTACAGGAGAGGAGTGCGGAGTGTATGGCGGTGGGTAATATGTACAGGAGAGGAGTGCGGAGTGTATGGCGGTGGGTAATATGTACAGGAGAGGAGTATGGAGTGTATGGCGGGGGGTAATATGTACAGGAGAGGAGTGCGGAATGTATGACGGGGGGTAATATGTACAGGAGAGGAGTGCGGAATGTATGGCGGTGGGTAATATGTACAGGAGAGGAGTGCGGAATGTATGGCGGGGGGTAATATGTACAGGAGAGGAGTATGGAGTGTATGGCGGGGGGTAATATGTACAGGAGAGGAGTGCGGAGTGTATGGAGGGGGGTAATATGTACAGGAGAGGAGTGCGGAGTGTATGGAGGGGGGTAATATGTACAGGAGAGGAGTGCGGAGTGTATGGCGGTGGGTAATATGTACAGGAGAGGAGTGCGGAGTGTATGGCGGTGGGTAATATGTACAGGAGAGGAGTATGGAGTGTATGGCGGGGGGTAATATGTACAGGAGAGGAGTGCGGAATGTATGACGGGGGGTAATATGTACAGGAGAGGAGTGCGGAGTGTATGGAGGGGGGTAATATGTACAGGAGAGGAGTGCGGAGTGTATGGCGGTGGGTAATATGTACAGGAGAGGAGTGCGGAGTGTATGGCGGTGGGTAATATGTACAGGAGAGGAGTATGGAGTGTATGGCGGGGGGTAATATGTACAGGAGAGGAGTGCGGAATGTATGACGGGGGGTAATATGTACAGGAGAGGAGTGCGGAATGTATGGCGGGGGGTAATATGTACAGGAGAGGAGTGCGGAATGTATGGCGGTGGGTAATATGTACAGGAGAGGAGTGCGGAATGTATGGAGGGGGGTAATATGTACAGGAGAGGAGTGCGGAGTGTATGGAGGGGGGTAATATGTACAGGAGAGGAGTGCGGAATGTATAATGGTGGGTAATATGTACAGGAGAGGAGTATGGAGTGTATGGCGGGGGGTAATATGTACAGGAGAGGAGTGCGGAATGTATGACGGGGGGTAATATGTACAGGAGAGGAGTGCGGAATGTATGGCGGTTGGTAATATGTACAGGAGAGGAGTGCGGAGTGTATGGCGGGGGGTAATATGTACAGGAGAGGAGTATGGAGTGTATGGCGTGGGGTAATATGTACAGGAGAGGAGTGCGGAATGTATGGAGGGGGGTAATATGTACAGGAGAGGAGTGCGGAATGTATGGCGGTGGGTAACATGTACAGGAGAGGAGTATGGAGTGTATGGCGGTGGGTAATATGTACAGGAGAGGAGTATGGAGTGTATGGCGGGGGGTAATATGTACAGGAGAGGAGTGCGGAATGTATGGAGGGGGGTAATATGTACAGGAGAGGAGTGCGGAATGTATGGCGGTGGGTAATATGTACAGGAGAGGAGTATGGAGTGTATGGCGGGGGGTAATATGTACAGGAGAGGAGTGCGGAATGTATGACGGGGGGTAATATGTACAGGAGAGGAGTGCGGAATGTATGGCGGTGGGTAATATGTACAGGAGAGGAGTGCGGAATGTATGGAGGGGGGTAATATGTACAGGAGAGGAGTGCGGAGTGTATGGAGGGGGGTAATATGTACAGGAGAGGAGTGCGGAATGTATAATGGTGGGTAATATGTACAGGAGAGGAGTATGGAGTGTATGGCGGGGGGTAATATGTACAGGAGAGGAGTGCGGAATGTATGACGGGGGGTAATATGTACAGGAGAGGAGTGCGGAATGTATGGCGGTGGGTAATATGTACAGGAGAGGAGTGCGGAATGTATGGCGGTTGGTAATATGTACAGGAGAGGAGTGCGGAGTGTATGGCGGGGGGTAATATGTACAGGAGAGGAGTGCGGAATGTATGGCGGTGGGTAATATGTACAGGAGAGGAGTGCGGAATGTATAATGGTGGGTAATATGTACAGGAGAGGAGTATGGAGTGTATGGCGGGGGGTAATATGTACAGGAGAGGAGTGCGGAATGTATGACGGGGGGTAATATGTACAGGAGAGGAGTGCGGAGTGTATGGCGGTGGGTAATATGTACAGGAGAGGAGTGCGGAGTGTATGGAGGGGGGTAATATGTACAGGAGAGGAGTGCGGAGTGTATGGAGGGGGGTAATATGTACAGGAGAGGAGTGCGGAATGTATGGCGGGGGGTAATATGTACAGGAGAGGAGTGCGGAATGTATGGCGGGGGGTAATATGTACAGGAGAGGAGTGCGGAATGTATGGCGGGGGGTAATGTGTACAGGAGAGGAGTGCGGAATGTATGGCGGTGGGTAATATGTACAGGAGAGGAGTGCGGAATGTATGGCGGTGGGTAATATGTACAGGAGAGGAGTGCGGAATGTATGGCGGTGGGTAATATGTACAGGAGAGGAGTGCGGAATGTATGGCGGGGGGTAATATGTACAGGAGAGGAGTGCGGAATGTATAATGGTGGGTAATATGTACAGGAGAGGAGTGCGGAGTGTATGGCGGGGGGTAATATGTACAGGAGAGGAGTGCGGAGTGTATGGCGGGGGGTAATATGTACAGGAGAGGAGTGCGGAGTGTATGGCGGGGGGTAATATGTACAGGAGAGGAGTGCGGAGTGTATGGCGGTGGGTAATATGTACAGGAGAGGAGTGCGGAATGTATGGCGGTGGGTAATATGTACAGGAGAGGAGTGCGGAATGTATGGCGGTGGGTAATATGTACAGGAGAGGAGTATGGAGTGTATGGAGGGGGGTAATATGTACAGGAGAGGAGTGCGGAGTGTATGGCGGGGGGTAATATGTACAGGAGAGGAGTGCGGAGTGTATGGAGGGGGGTAATATGTACAGGAGAGGAGTGCGGAATGTATGGCGGGGGGGTAATATGTACAGGAGAGGAGTGCGGAATGTATAATGGTGGGTAATATGTACAGGAGAGGAGTGCGGAGTGTATGGCGGGGGGTAATATGTACAGGAGAGGAGTGCGGAGTGTATGGCGGGGGGTAATATGTACAGGAGAGGAGTGCGGAGTGTATGGCGGGGGGTAATATGTACAGGAGAGGAGTGCGGAGTGTATGGCGGTGGGTAATATGTACAGGAGAGGAGTGCGGAATGTATGGCGGTGGGTAATATGTACAGGAGAGGAGTGCGGAATGTATGGCGGTGGGTAATATGTACAGGAGAGGAGTATGGAGTGTATGGAGGGGGGTAATATGTACAGGAGAGGAGTGCGGAGTGTATGGCGGGGGGTAATATGTACAGGAGAGGAGTGCGGAGTGTATGGAGGGGGGTAATATGTACAGGAGAGGAGTGCGGAATGTATAATGGTGGGTAATATGTACAGGAGAGGAGTGCGGAATGTATGGCGGGGGGTAATATGTACAGGAGAGGAGTATGGAGTGTATGGCGGGGGGTAATATGTACAGGAGAGGAGTGCGGAATGTATGGCGGGGGGTAATATGTACAGGAGAGGAGTATGGAGTGTATGGCGGGGGGTAATATGTACAGGAGAGGAGTGCGGAGTGTATGGCGGGGGGATAATATGTACAGGAGAGGAGTGCGGAATGTATGGCGGTGGGTAATATGTACAGGAGAGGAGTATGGAGTGTATGGAGGTGGGTAATATGTACAGGAGAGGAGTGCGGAATGTATGGCGGTGGGTAATATGTACAGGAGAGGAGTGCGGAATGTATGGCGGGAGGTAATATGTACAGGAGAGGAGTATGGAGTGTATGGCGGGGGGTAATATGTACAGGAGAGGAGTGCGGAGTGTATGGCGGGGGGTAATATGTACAGGAGAGGAGTGCGGAATGTATGGCGGTGGGTAATATGTACAGGAGAGGAGTGCGGAATGTATGGCGGGGGGTAATATGTACAGGAGAGGAGTGCGGAATGTATGGCGGTGGGTAATATGTACAGGAGAGGAGTGCGGAATGTATGGCGGGGGGTAATATGTACAGGAGAGGAGTATGGAGTGTATAATGGTGGGTAATATGTACAGGAGAGGAGTGCGGAATGTATAATGGTGGGTAATATGTACAGGAGAGGAGTGCGGAATGTATGGAGGGGGGTAATATGTACAGGAGAGGGAGTGCGGAGTGTATGGAGGGGGATAATATGTACAGGAGAGGAGTATGGAGTGTATGGAGGGGGGTAATATGTACAGGAGAGGAGTATGGAGTGTATGGAGGGGGGTAATATGTACAGGAGAGGAGTATGGAGTGTATGGAGGGGGGTAATATGTACAGGAGAGGAGTATGGAGTGTATGGAGGGGGGTAATATGTACAGGAGAGGAGTGCGGAATGTATGGCGGGGGGGTAATATGTACAGGAGAGGAGTGCAGAATGTATGGCGGGGGGTAATATGTACAGGAGAGGAGTGCGGAATGTATGGCGGGGGGTAATATGTACAGGAGAGGAGTGCGGAATGTATAATGGTGGGTAATATGTACAGGAGAGGAGTATGGAGTGTATGGCGGGGGGTAATATGTACAGGAGAGGAGTGCGGAATGTATGGCGGTGGGTAATATGTACAGGAGAGGAGTATGGAGTGTATGGAGGTGGGTAATATGTACAGGAGAGGAGTGCGGAATGTATGGCGGGGGGTAATATGTACAGGAGAGGAGTGCGGAATGTATGGCGGGGGGTAATATGTACAGGAGAGGAGTGCGGAGTGTATGGCGGTGGGTAATATGTACAGGAGAGGAGTGCGGAATGTATGGAGGGGGGTAATATGTACAGGAGAGGAGTGCGGAATGTATGGCGGTGGGTAATATGTACAGGAGAGGAGTGCGGAATGTATGGCGGGGGGTAATATGTACAGGAGAGGAGTGCGGAATGTATGGCGGGGGGTAATATGTACAGGAGAGGAGTGCGGAGTGTATGGCGGTGGGTAATATGTACAGGAGAGGAGTGCGGAATGTATGGCGGGGGGTAATATGTACAGGAGAGGAGTGCGGAATGTATGGCGGTGGGTAATATGTACAGGAGAGGAGTGCGGAGTGTATGGAGGGGGGTAATATGTACAGGAGAGGAGTGCGGAGTGTATGGAGGGGGGTAATATGTACAGGAGAGGAGTGCGGAATGTATGGCGGGGGGTAATATGTACAGGAGAGGAGTGCGGAATGTATAATGGTTGGTAATATGTACAGGAGAGGAGTGCGGAATGTATGGCGGTGGGTAATATGTACAGGAGAGGAGTGCGGAGTGTATGGCGGGGGGTAATATGTACAGGAGAGGAGTGCGGAGTGTATGGCGGGGGGTAATATGTACAGGAGAGGAGTGCGGAATGTATGGAGGGGGGTAATATGTACAGGAGAGGAGTGCGGAATGTATAATGGTGGGTAATATGTACAGGAGAGGAGTGCAGAATGTATGGCGGTGGGTAATATGTACAGGAGAGGAGTGCGGAATGTATGGCGGGGGATAATATGTACAGGAGAGGAGTATGGAGTGTATGGAGGGGGGTAATATGTACAGGAGAGGAGTATGGAGTGTATGGCGGGGGGTAATATGTACAGGAGAGGAGTGCGGAATGTATGGCGGGGGATAATATGTACAGGAGAGGAGTATGGAGTGTATGGAGGGGGGTAATATGTACAGGAGAGGAGTATGGAGTGTATGGAGGGGGGTAATATGTACAGGAGAGGAGTGCGGAATGTATGGCGGGGGGGTAATATGTACAGGAGAGGAGTGCAGAATGTATGGCGGGGGGTAATATGTACAGGAGAGGAGTGCGGAATGTATGGAGGGGGGTAATATGTACAGGAGAGGAGTATGGAGTGTATGGAGGGGGGTAATATGTACAGGAGAGGAGTATGGAGTGTATGGCGGGGGGTAATATGTACAGGAGAGGAGTGCGGAATGTATGGCGGGGGGGTAATATGTACAGGAGAGGAGTGCGGAATGTATGGAGGGGGGTAATATGTACAGGAGAGGAGTGCGGAGTGTATGGAGGGGGGTAATATGTACAGGAGAGGAGTGCGGAATGTATAATGGTGGGTAATATGTACAGGAGAGGAGTGCGGAATGTATGGCGGTGGGTAATATGTACAGGAGAGGAGTGCGGAATGTATGGAGGGGGGTAATATGTACAGGAGAGGAGTGCGGAGTGTATGGAGGGGGATAATATGTACAGGAGAGGAGTATGGAGTGTATGGAGGGGGGTAATATGTACAGGAGAGGAGTATGGAATGTATGGCGGGGGGATAATATGTACAGGAGAGGAGTATGGAGTGTATGGAGGGGGGTAATATGTACAGGAGAGGAGTGCGGAGTGTATGGCGGGGGGTAATATGTACAGGAGAGGAGTGCGGAATGTATGGCGGGGGGTAATATGTACAGGAGAGGAGTGCGGAATGTATGGCGGTGGGTAATATGTACAGGAGAGGAGTGCGGAATGTATGGCGGTGGGTAATATGTACAGGAGAGGAGTGCGGAGTGTATGGAGGTGGGTAATATGTACAGGAGAGGAGTATGGAGTGTATGGCGGGGGGTAATATGTACAGGAGAGGAGTGCGGAATGTATGGCGGTGGGTAATATGTACAGGAGAGGAGTGCGGAATGTATGGCGGTGGGTAATATGTACAGGAGAGGAGTGCGGAATGTATGGCGGTGGGTAATATGTACAGGAGAGGAGTATGGAGTGTATGGCGGTGGGTAATATGTACAGGAGAGGAGTATGGAGTGTATGGAGGGGGGTAATATGTACAGGAGAGGAGTGCGGAATGTATGGAGGGGGGTAATATGTACAGGAGAGGAGTATGGAGTGTATGGAGGGGGGTAATATGTACAGGAGAGGAGTATGGAGTGTATGGCGGGGGGTAATATGTACAGGAGAGGAGTGCGGAATGTATGGCGGTGGGTAATATGTACAGGAGAGGAGTATGGAGTGTATGGCGGGGGGTAATATGTACAGGAGAGGAGTGCGGAATGTATGGCGGTGGGTAATATGTACAGGAGAGGAGTGCGGAATGTATGGCGGTGGGTAATATGTACAGGAGAGGAGTGCGGAATGTATGGCGGTGGGTAATATGTACAGGAGAGGAGTATGGAGTGTATGGCGGTGGGTAATATGTACAGGAGAGGAGTATGGAGTGTATGGAGGGGGGTAATATGTACAGGAGAGGAGTGCGGAATGTATAATGGTGGGTAATATGTACAGGAGAGGAGTGCGGAATGTATGGCGGGGGGTAATATGTACAGGAGAGGAGTGCGGAGTGTATGGAGGGGGGTAATATGTACAGGAGAGGAGTGCGGAGTGTATGGCGGTGGGTAATATGTACAGGAGAGGAGTATGGAGTGTATGGAGGGGGGTAATATGTACAGGAGAGGAGTGCGGAGTGTATGGCGGGGGGCAATATGTACAGGAGAGGAGTGCGGAATGTATGGCGGTGGGTAATATGTACAGGAGAGGAGTGCGGAATGTATGGCGGTGGGTAATATGTACAGGAGAGGAGTGCGGAATGTATAATGGTGGGTAATATGTACAGGAGAGGAGTATGGAGTGTATGGCGGGGGGTAATATGTACAGGAGAGGAGTATGGAGTGTATGGCGGTGGGTAATATGTACAGGAGAGGAGTGCGGAATGTATGGCGGGGGGTAATATGTACAGGAGAGGAGTATGGAATGTATGGCTGTGGGTAATATGTACAGGAGAGGAGTGCGGAGTGTATGGCGGGGGGTAATATGTACAGGAGAGGAGTGCGGAATGTATGGCGGGGGGTAATATGTACAGGAGAGGAGTATGGAGTGTATGGCGGTGGGTAATATGTACAGGAGAGGAGTGCGGAATGTATGGCGGGGGGTAATATGTACAGGAGAGGAGTGCGGAGTGTATGGCGGGGGGTAATATGTACAGGAGAGGAGTGCGGAGTGTATGGCGGGGGGTAATATGTACAGGAGAGGAGTGCGGAATGTATGGCGGGGGTAATATGTACAGGAGAGGAGTGCGGAATGTATGGCGGTGGGTAATATGTACAGGAGAGGAGTGCGGAATGTATGGCGGTGGGTAATATGTACAGGAGAGGAGTGCGGAATGTATGGCGGGGGGTAATATGTACAGGAGAGGAGTATGGAGTGTATGGCGGTGGGTAATATGTACAGGAGAGGAGTATGGAATGTATGGCGGTGGGTAATATGTACAGGAGAGGAGTATGGAGTGTATGGCGGTGGGTAATATGTACAGGAGAGGAGTGCGGAGTGTATGGCGGGGGGTAATATGTACAGGAGAGGAGTGCGGAGTGTATGGCGGTGGGTAATATGTACAGGAGAGGAGTGCGGAATGTATGGCGGGGGGTAATATGTACAGGAGAGGAGTATGGAGTGTATGGCGGTGGGTAATATGTACAGGAGAGGAGTGCGGAATGTATGGCAGTGGGTAATATGTACAGGAGAGGAGTGCGGAATGTATGGCGGTGGGTAATATGTACAGGAGAGGAGTGCGGAATGTATGGAGGGGGGTAATATGTACAGGAGAGGAGTGCGGAATGTATGGCGGTGGGTAATATGTACAGGAGAGGAGTGCGGAATGTATGGCGGTGGGTAATATGTACAGGAGAGGAGTGCGGAATGTATGGCGGTGGGTAATATGTACAGGAGAGGAGTGCGGAGTGTATGGCGGGGGGTAATATGTACAGGAGAGGAGTGCGGAGTGTATAATGGGGGGTAATATGTACAGGAGAGGAGTGCGGAGTGTATGGCGGGGGGTAATATGTACAGGAGAGGAGTGCGGAATGTATGGCGGGGGGTAATATGTACAGGAGAGGAGTATGGAGTGTATGGAGGGGGGTAATATGTACAGGAGAGGAGTGCGGAGTGTATGGCGGGGGGTAATATGTACAGGAGAGGAGTGCGGAATGTATGGCGGGGGGTAATATGTACAGGAGAGGAGTGCGGAGTGTATGGCGGGGGGGTAATATGTACAGGAGAGGAGTGCGGAATGTATGGCGGGGGGTAATATGTACAGGAGAGGAGTATGGAGTGTATGGAGGGGGGTAATATGTACAGGAGAGGAGTGCGGAATGTATGGCGGTGGGTAATATGTACAGGAGAGGAGTGCGGAGTGTATGGAGGGGGGTAATATGTACAGGAGAGGAGTGCGGAGTGTATGGCGGGGGGGTAATATGTACAGGAGAGGAGTGCGGAATGTATGGCGGGGGGGTAATATGTACAGGAGAGGAGTGCGGAATGTATGGCGGGGGGTAATATGTACAGGAGAGGAGTATGGAGTGTATGGCGGGGGGTAATATGTACAGGAGAGGAGTGCGGAATGTATGGCGGGGGGTAATATGTACAGGAGAGGAGTATGGAGTGTATGGAGGGGGGTAATATGTACAGGAGAGGAGTGCGGAATGTATGGAGGGGGGTAATATGTACAGGAGAGGAGTGCGGAGTGTATGGCGGTGGGTAATATGTACAGGAGAGGAGTGCGGAGTGTATGGCGGTGGGTAATATGTACAGGAGAGGAGTGCGGAGTGTATGGAGGGGGGTAATATGTACAGGAGAGGAGTGCGGAGTGTATGGCGGGGGGTAATATGTACAGGAGAGGAGTGCGGAGTGTATGGCGGGGGGTAATATGTACAGGAGAGGAGTGCGGAGTGTATGGCGGTGGGTAATATGTACAGGAGAGGAGTGCGGAATGTATGGCGGGGGGTAATATGTACAGGAGAGGAGTGTGGAGTGTATGGCGGGGGGGTAATATGTACAGGAGAGGAGTGCGGAATGTATGGCGGGGGGTAATATGTACAGGAGAGGAGTATGGAGTGTATGGCGGGGGGTAATATGTACAGGAGAGGAGTGCGGAATGTATGGCGGTGGGTAATATGTACAGGAGAGGAGTATGGAATGTAGTGCGGTGGGTAATATGTACAGGAGAGGAGTGCGGAATGTATGGCGGGGGGTAATATGTACAGGAGAGGAGTGCGGAGTGTATGGAGGGGGGTAATATGTACAGGAGAGGAGTGCGGAATGTATGGCGGTGGGTAATATGTACAGGAGAGGAGTGCGGAATGTATGGCGGTGGGTAATATGTACAGGAGAGGAGTGCGGAATGTATGGCGGTGGGTAATATGTACAGGAGAGGAGTGCGGAATGTATGGCGGGGGGTAATATGTACAGGAGAGGAGTGCGGAATGTATGGCGGTGGGTAATATGTACAGGAGAGGAGTGTGGAATGTATAATGGTGGGTAATATGTACAGGAGAGGAGTATGGAGTGTATGGCGGGGGGTAATATGTACAGGAGAGGAGTATGGAGTGTATGGCGGTGGGTAATATGTACAGGAGAGGAGTGCGGAATGTATGGCGGGGGGTAATATGTACAGGAGAGGAGTATGGAATGTATGGCGGTGGGTAATATGTACAGGAGAGGAGTGCGGAGTGTATGGAGGTTGGTAATATGTACAGGAGAGGAGTATGGAGTGTATGGCGGTTGGTAATATGTACAGGAGAGGAGTGCGGAGTGTATGGAGGTTGGTAATATGTACAGGAGAGGAGTATGGAGTGTATGGCGGTTGGTAATATGTACAGGAGAGGAGTGCGGAGTGTATGGCGGGGGGTAATATGTACAGGAGAGGAGTGCGGAGTGTATGGAGGGGGGTAATATGTACAGGAGAGGAGTGCGGAATGTATGGCGGTGGGTAATATGTACAGGAGAGGAGTGCGGAATGTATGGCGGGGGGTAATATGTACAGGAGAGGAGTGCGGAATGTATGGCGGGGGGTAATATGTACAGGAGAGGAGTGCGGAGTGTATGGCGGTGGGTAATATGTACAGGAGAGGAGTGCGGAATGTATGGCGGTGGGTAATATGTACAGGAGAGGAGTATGGAGTGTATGGCGGGGGGTAATATGTACAGGAGAGGAGTGCGGAATGTATGGCGGTGGGTAATATGTACAGGAGAGGAGTATGGAGTGTATGGCGGTGGGTAATATGTACAGGAGAGGAGTGCGGAATGTATAATGGTGGGTAATATGTACAGGAGAGGAGTATGGAGTGTATGGCGGGGGGTAATATGTACAGGAGAGGAGTGCGGAATGTATGGCGGTGGGTAATATGTACAGGAGAGGAGTATGGAGTGTATGGCGGTGGGTAATATGTACAGGAGAGGAGTGCGGAATGTATAATGGTGGGTAATATGTACAGGAGAGGAGTATGGAGTGTATGGCGGGGGGTAATATGTACAGGAGAGGAGTGCGGAATGTATGGCGGGGGGTAATATGTACAGGAGAGGAGTATGGAGTGTATGGCGGTGGGTAATATGTACAGGAGAGGAGTGCGGAATGTATGGCGGGGGGTAATATGTACAGGAGAGGAGTGCGGAATGTATGGCGGTGGGTAATATGTACAGGAGAGGAGTGCGGAATGTATGGCGGTGGGTAATATGTACAGGAGAGGAGTGCGGAGTGTATGGCGGGGGGTAATATGTACAGGAGAGGAGTATGGAGTGTATGGCGGGGGGTAATATGTACAGGAGAGGAGTGCGGAATGTATGGCGGGGGGTAATATGTACAGGAGAGGAGTATGGAGTGTATGGCGGGGGGTAATATGTACAGGAGAGGAGTATGGAGTGTATGGCGGGGGGTAATATGTACAGGAGAGGAGTGCGGAGTGTATGGAGGGGGGTAATATGTACAGGAGAGGAGTGCGGAATGTATAATGGTGGGTAATATGTACAGGAGAGGAGTATGGAGTGTATGGCGGGGGGTAATATGTACAGGAGAGGAGTGCGGAATGTATGGCGGTGGGTAATATGTACAGGAGAGGAGTATGGAGTGTATGGAGGGGGGTAATATGTACAGGAGAGGAGTGCGGAGTGTATGGCGGGGGGTAATATGTACAGGAGAGGAGTATGGAGTGTATGGCGGGGGGGTAATATGTACAGGAGAGGAGTGCGGAGTGTATGGCGGGGGGTAATATGTACAGGAGAGGAGTGCGGAATGTATGGCGGTGGGTAATATGTACAGGAGAGGAGTATGGAGTGTATGGCGGGGGGTAATATGTACAGGAGAGGAGTGCGGAATGTATGGCGGGGGGTAATATGTACAGGAGAGGAGTATGGAGTGTATGGCGGGGGGTAATATGTACAGGAGAGGAGTGCGGAATGTATGGCGGGGGGTAATATGTACAGGAGAGGAGTGCGGAGTGTATGGCGGTGGGTAATATGTACAGGAGAGGAGTGCGGAATGTATGGCGGGGGGTAATATGTACAGGAGAGGAGTATGGAGTGTATGGAGGGGGGTAATATGTACAGGAGAGGAGTGCGGAATGTATGGCGGTGGGTAATATGTACAGGAGAGGAGTATGGAGTGTATGGAGGGGGGTAATATGTACAGGAGAGGAGTGCGGAATGTATGGCGGTGGGTAATATGTACAGGAGAGGAGTATGGAGTGTATGGCGGGGGTAATATGTACAGGAGAGGAGTATGGAGTGTATGGAGGTGGGTAATATGTACAGGAGAGGAGTGCGGAATGTATGGCGGGGGGTAATATGTACAGGAGAGGAGTATGGAGTGTATGGCGGGGGGTAATATGTACAGGAGAGGAGTGCGGAATGTATAATGGTGGGTAATATGTACAGGAGAGGAGTATGGAGTGTATGGAGGTGGGTAATATGTACAGGAGAGGAGTGCGGAATGTATGGCGGGGGGTAATATGTACAGGAGAGGAGTGCGGAATGTATGGCGGGGGGTAATATGTACAGGAGAGGAGTGCGGAATGTATGGCGGGGGGTAATATGTACAGGAGAGGAGTGCGGAATGTATGGCGGGGGGTAATATGTACAGGAGAGGAGTGCGGAATGTATGGCGGGGGGTAATATGTACAGGAGAGGAGTGCGGAATGTATGGCGGGGGGTAATATGTACAGGAGAGGAGTGCGGAATGTATAATGGTGGGTAATATGTACAGGAGAGGAGTATGGAGTGTATGGCGGGGGGTAATATGTACAGGAGAGGAGTATGGAGTGTATGGCGGGGGGTAATATGTACAGGAGAGGAGTGCAGAATGTATGGCGGGGGGTAATATGTACAGGAGAGGAGTGCGGAATGTATGGCGGGGGGTAATATGTACAGGAGAGGAGTGCGGAGTGTATGGCGGGGGGTAATATGTACAGGAGAGGAGTATGGAGTGTATGGCGGTGGGTAATATGTACAGGAGAGGAGTATGGAGTGTATGGAGGGGGGTAATATGTACAGGAGAGGAGTGCGGAATGTATGGCGGTGGGTAATATGTACAGGAGAGGAGTGCGGAATGTATGGCGGGGGGTAATATGTACAGGAGAGGAGTATGGAGTGTATGGCGGTTGGTAATATGTACAGGAGAGGAGTGCGGAGTGTATGGCGGTGGGTAATATGTACAGGAGAGGAGTGCGGAATGTATAATGGTGGGTAATATGTACAGGAGAGGAGTGCGGAATGTATGGCGGTGGGTAATATGTACAGGAGAGGAGTGCGGAATGTATGGCGGGGGGGTAATATGTACAGGAGAGGAGTGCGGAGTGTATGGCGGGGGGTAATATGTACAGGAGAGGAGTGCGGAATGTATAATGGTGGGTAATATGTACAGGAGAGGAGTGCGGAATGTATGGCGGGGGGGTAATATGTACAGGAGAGGAGTGCGGAATGTATGGCGGTGGGTAATATGTACAGGAGAGGAGTATGGAGTGTATGGCGGGGGGTAATATGTACAGGAGAGGAGTGCGGAATGTATAATGGGGGGTAATATGTACAGGAGAGGAGTGCGGAGTGTATGGCGGGGGGTAATATGTACAGGAGAGGAGTGCGGAATGTATGGCGGTGGGTAATATGTACAGGAGAGGAGTATGGAGTGTATGGCGGTGGGTAATATGTACAGGAGAGGAGTATGGAGTGTATGGCGGTGGGTAATATGTACAGGAGAGGAGTGCGGAATGTATGGCGGGGGGTAATATGTACAGGAGAGGAGTGCGGAATGTATAATGGTGGGTAATATGTACAGGAGAGGAGTGCGGAATGTATGGCGGGGGGGTAATATGTACAGGAGAGGAGTGCGGAATGTATGGCGGTGGGTAATATGTACAGGAGAGGAGTATGGAGTGTATGGCGGGGGGTAATATGTACAGGAGAGGAGTGCGGAATGTATAATGGGGGGTAATATGTACAGGAGAGGAGTGCGGAGTGTATGGCGGGGGGTAATATGTACAGGAGAGGAGTGCGGAGTGTATGGCGGTTGGTAATATGTACAGGAGAGGAGTGCGGAATGTATGGCGGTGGGTAATATGTACAGGAGAGGAGTATGGAGTGTATGGCGGGGGGTAATATGTACAGGAGAGGAGTGCGGAATGTATGGCGGGGGGTAATATGTACAGGAGAGGAGTGCGGAATGTATGGCGGTGGGTAATATGTACAGGAGAGGAGTATGGAGTGTATGGCGGGGGGTAATATGTACAGGAGAGGAGTGCGGAGTGTATGGCGGGGGGTAATATGTACAGGAGAGGAGTGCGGAATGTATGGCGGGGGGTAATATGTACAGGAGAGG
This sequence comes from Lithobates septentrionalis, assembly GCA_037952835.1. Lineage (NCBI taxonomy): Eukaryota > Metazoa > Chordata > Amphibia > Anura > Ranidae > Lithobates > Lithobates septentrionalis. The sequence goes on from JBBDGP010005424.1 coordinate 60,475, forward strand.
AGTATGGAGTGTATGGCGGGGGGTAATATGTACAGGAGAGGAGTATGGAGTGTATGGCGGGGGGTAATATGTACAGGAGAGGAGTATGGAGTGTATGGCGGGGGGTAATATGTACAGGAGAGGAGTGCGGAATGTATGGCGGTTGGTAATATGTACAGGAGAGGAGTGCGGAATGTATGGCGGGGGGTAATATGTACAGGAGAGGAGTGCGGAGTGTATGGCGGGGGGTAATATGTACAGGAGAGGAGTGCGGAGTGTATGGCGGGGGGTAATATGTACAGGAGAGGAGTGCGGAGTGTATGGCGGGGGGTAATATGTACAGGAGAGGAGTGCGGAATGTATGGCGGGGGGTAATATGTACAGGAGAGGAGTGCGGAATGTATAATGGTGGGTAATATGTACAGGAGAGGAGTATGGAGTGTATGGCGGGGGGTAATATGTACAGGAGAGGAGTGCGGAATGTATGGCGGGGGGTAATATGTACAGGAGAGGAGTGCGGAATGTATGGCGGTGGGTAATATGTACAGGAGAGGAGTATGGAATGTATGGCGGGGGGTAATATGTACAGGAGAGGAGTGCGGAGTGTATGGCGGGGGGTAATATGTACAGGAGAGGAGTGCGGAGTGTATGGCGGGGGGTAATATGTACAGGAGAGGAGTGCGGAATGTATGGCGGGGGGTAATATGTACAGGAGAGGAGTGCGGAATGTATGGCGGGGGGTAATATGTACAGGAGAGGAGTGCGGAATGTATGGCGGGGGGTAATATGTACAGGAGAGGAGTGCGGAATGTATGGCGGTGGGTAATATGTACAGGAGAGGAGTATGGAGTGTATGGCGGGGGGTAATATGTACAGGAGAGGAGTGCGGAATGTATGGCGGGGGGTAATATGTACAGGAGAGGAGTGCGGAATGTATGGCGGTGGGTAATATGTACAGGAGAGGAGTGCGGAGTGTATGGCGGGGGGTAATATGTACAGGAGAGGAGTGCGGAGTGTATGGCGGGGGGTAATATGTACAGGAGAGGAGTGCGGAGTGTATGGCGGTGGGTAATATGTACAGGAGAGGAGTGCGGAATGTATGGCGGGGGGTAATATGTACAGGAGAGGAGTGCGGAATGTATGGCGGGGGGTAATATGTACAGGAGAGGAGTATGGAGTGTATGGCGGGGGGTAATATGTACAGGAGAGGAGTATGGAGTGTATGGCGGTGGGTAATATGTACAGGAGAGGAGTGCGGAATGTATGGCGGGGGGTAATATGTACAGGAGAGGAGTGCGGAATGTATGGCGGGGGGTAATATGTACAGGAGAGGAGTATGGAGTGTATGGCGGTGGGTAATATGTACAGGAGAGGAGTGCGGAATGTATAATGGTGGGTAATATGTACAGGAGAGGAGTATGGAGTGTATGGCGGGGGGTAATATGTACAGGAGAGGAGTGCGGAGTGTATGGCGGTGGGTAATATGTACAGGAGAGGAGTGCGGAATGTATGGCGGTGGGTAATATGTACAGGAGAGGAGTATGGAATGTATGGAGGGGGGTAATATGTACAGGAGAGGAGTGCGGAATGTATGGCGGGGGGTAATATGTACAGGAGAGGAGTATGGAGTGTATGGCGGTTGGTAATATGTACAGGAGAGGAGTGCGGAATGTATAATGGTGGGTAATATGTACAGGAGAGGAGTATGGAGTGTATGGCGGGGGGGTAATATGTACAGGAGAGGAGTGCGGAGTGTATGGCGGGGGGTAATATGTACAGGAGAGGAGTGCGGAGTGTATGGCGGGGGGTAATATGTACAGGAGAGGAGTGCGGAATATATGGCGGTGGGTAATATGTACAGGAGAGGAGTGCGGAGTGTATGGCGGGGGGGTAATATGTACAGGAGAGGAGTGCGGAGTGTATGGCGGGGGGTAATATGTACAGGAGAGGAGTGCGGAGTGTATGGCGGGGGGTAATATGTACAGGAGAGGAGTGCGGAGTGTATGGCGGTGGGTAATAAGTACAGGAGAGGAGTGCGGAATGTATGGCGGGGGGTAATATGTACAGGAGAGGAGTGCGGAGTGTATGGCGGGGGGTAATATGTACAGGAGAGGAGTGCGGAATATATGGCGGTGGGTAATATGTACAGGAGAGGAGTGCGGAATGTATGGCGGGGGGTAATAAGTACAGGAGAGGAGTGCGGAATGTATGGCGGGGGGTAATATGTACAGGAGAGGAGTGCGGAATGTATGGCGGGGGGTAATATGTACAGGAGAGGAGTGTGGAGTGTATGGCGGGGGGTAATATGTACAGGAGAGGAGTGCGGAATGTATGGCGGGGGGTAATATGTACAGGAGAGGAGTGCGGAATGTATGGCGGGGGGTAATATGTACAGGAGAGGAGTGTGGAGTGTATGGCGGGGGGTAATATGTACAGGAGAGGAGTGCGGAATGTATGGCGGGGGGTAATATGTACAGGAGAGGAGTGCGGAATGTATGGCGGGGGGTAATATGTACAGGAGAGGAGTATGGAGTGTATGGCGGTTGGTAATATGTACAGGAGAGGAGTGCGGAATGTATGGCGGGGGGTAATATGTACAGGAGAGGAGTGCGGAATGTATGGCGGGGGGTAATATGTACAGGAGAGGAGTATGGAGTGTATGGCGGGGGGTAATATGTACAGGAGAGGAGTGCGGAGTGTATGGCGGGGGGTAATATGTACAGGAGAGGAGTATGGAGTGTATGGCGGGGGGTAATATGTACAGGAGAGGAGTGCGGAGTGTATGGCGGTGGGTAATATGTACAGGAGAGGAGTGCGGAATGTATGGCGGTGGGTAATATGTACAGGAGAGGAGTATGGAGTGTATGGCGGGGGGTAATATGTACAGGAGAGGAGTGCGGAATGTATAATGGTTGGTAATATGTACAGGAGAGGAGTGCGGAATGTATGGAGGGGGGTAATATGTACAGGAGAGGAGTATGGAGTGTATGGAGGGGGGTAATATGTACAGGAGAGGAGTATGGAGTGTATGGCGGGGGGTAATATGTACAGGAGAGGAGTGCGGAATGTATGGCGGGGGGTAATATGTACAGGAGAGGAGTGCAGAGTGTATGGAGGGGGGTAATATGTACAGGAGAGGAGTATGGAGTGTATGGCGGGGGGTAATATGTACAGGAGAGGAGTGCGGAATGTATGGAGGGGGGTAATATGTACAGGAGAGGAGTATGGAGTGTATGGCGGGGGGTAATATGTACAGGAGAGGAGTGCGGAATGTATGGAGGGGGGTAATATGTACAGGAGAGGAGTATGGAGTGTATGGCGGGGGGTAATATGTACAGGAGAGGAGTGCGGAATGTATGGCGGGGGGTAATATGTACAGGAGAGGAGTGCGGAATGTATGGCGGGGGGTAATATGTACAGGAGAGGAGTGCGGAATGTATAATGGTGGGTAATATGTACAGGAGAGGAGTATGGAGTGTATGGCGGTGGGTAATATGTACAGGAGAGGAGTGCAGAGTGTATGGAGGGGGGTAATATGTACAGGAGAGGAGTGCGGAGTGTATGGCGGTGGGTAATATGTACAGGAGAGGAGTGCGGAGTGTATGGCGGTGGGTAATATGTACAGGAGAGGAGTATGGAGTGTATGGCGGGGGGTAATATGTACAGGAGAGGAGTGCGGAATGTATGGAGGGGGGTAATATGTACAGGAGAGGAGTGCGGAATGTATGGCGGGGGGTAATATGTACAGGAGAGGAGTATGGAGTGTATGGCGGGGGGTAATATGTACAGGAGAGGAGTATGGAGTGTATGGCGGGGGGTAATATGTACAGGAGAGGAGTGCGGAATGTATGGCGGGGGGTAATATGTACAGGAGAGGAGTGCGGAATGTATGGCGGTGGGTAATATGTATAGGAGAGGAGTGCGGAATGTATGGCGGGGGGTAATATGTACAGGAGAGGAGTGCGGAATGTATGGCGGTGGGTAATATGTACAGGAGAGGAGTATGGAGTGCATGGCGGTAGGTAATATGTACAGGAGAGGAGTATGGAGTGTATAATGGTGGGTAATATGTACAGGAGAGGAGTATGGAGTGTATGGCGGGGGGTAATATGTACAGGAGAGGAGTGCGGAATGTATGGCGGTGGGTAATATGTACAGGAGAGGAGTATGGAGTGTATGGCGGGGGGTAATATGTACAGGAGAGGAGTGCGGAATGTATAATGGTGGGTAATATGTACAGGAGAGGAGTGCGGAATGTATGGCGGGGGGTAATATGTACAGGAGAGGAGTGCGGAATGTATAATGGTGGGTAATATGTACAGGAGAGGAGTGCGGAATGTATGGCGGTGGGTAATATGTACAGGAGAGGAGTGCGGAATGTATAATGGTGGGTAATATGTACAGGAGAGGAGTGCGGAATGTATGGCGGGGGGTAATATGTACAGGAGAGGAGTGCGGAATGTATGGCGGTGGGTAATATGTATAGGAGAGGAGTGCGGAATGTATGGCGGGGGGTAATATGTACAGGAGAGGAGTGCGGAATGTATGGCGGTGGGTAATATGTACAGGAGAGGAGTATGGAGTGCATGGCGGTAGGTAATATGTACAGGAGAGGAGTATGGAGTGTATGGCGGGGGGTAATATGTACAGGAGAGGAGTGCGGAGTGTATGGCGGGGGGTAATATGTACAGGAGAGGAGTGCGGAGTGTATGGCGGTGGGTAATATGTACAGGAGAGGAGTATGGAGTGTATGGCGGGGGGTAATATGTACAGGAGAGGAGTATGGAGTGTATGGCGGGGGGTAATATGTACAGGAGAGGAGTATGGAGTGTATGGCGGGGGGTAATATGTACAGGAGAGGAGTATGGAGTGTATGGCGGGGGGTAATATGTACAGGAGAGGAGTATGGAGTGTATGGCGGGGGGTAATATGTACAGGAGAGGAGTATGGAATGTATGGCGGGGGGTAATATGTACAGGAGAGGAGTGCGGAGTGTATGGCGGTGGGTAATATGTACAGGAGAGGAGTGCGGAGTGTATGGCGGGGGGTAATATGTACAGGAGAGGAGTGCGGAATGTATAATGGTGGGTAATATGTACAGGAGAGGAGTATGGAATGTATGGCGGGGGGTAATATGTACAGGAGAGGAGTATGGAGTGTATAATGGTGGGTAATATGTACAGGAGAGGAGTGCGGAATGTATGGCGGTGGGTAATATGTACAGGAGAGGAGTATGGAGTGTATGGCGGTGGGTAATATGTACAGGAGAGGAGTGCGGAGTGTATGGAGGGGGGTAATATGTACAGGAGAGGAGTGCGGAATGTATAATGGTGGGTAATATGTACAGGAGAGGAGTATGGAGTGTATGGCGGGGGGTAATATGTACAGGAGAGGAGTGCGGAATGTATGGCGGTGGGTAATATGTACAGGAGAGGAGTGCGGAATGTATGGCGGTGGGTAATATGTACAGGAGAGGAGTATGGAGTGTATGGCGGGGGGTAATATGTACAGGAGAGGAGTGCGGAATGTATGGCGGGGGGGTAATATGTACAGGAGAGGAGTGCGGAATGTATGGCGGTTGGTAATATGTACAGGAGAGGAGTGCGGAATGTATAATGGTGGGTAATATGTACAGGAGAGGAGTATGGAATGTATGGCGGTGGGTAATATGTACAGGAGAGGAGTGCGGAATGTATGGCGGTGGGTAATATGTACAGGAGAGGAGTGCGGAATGTATGGCGGGGGGTAATATGTACAGGAGAGGAGTGCGGAGTGTATGGCGGTGGGTAATATGTACAGGAGAGGAGTGCGGAATGTATGGCGGTTGGTAATATGTACAGGAGAGGAGTATGGAATGTATGGCGGTGGGTAATATGTACAGGAGAGGAGTATGGAATGTATGGCGGTGGGTAATATGTACAGGAGAGGAGTGCGGAGTGTATGGAGGGGGGTAATATGTACAGGAGAGGAGTATGGAGTGTATGGCGGGGGGTAATATGTACAGGAGAGGAGTGCGGAATGTATGGCGGTGGGTAATATGTACAGGAGAGGAGTGCGGAATGTATGGCGGTGGGTAATATGTACAGGAGAGGAGTATGGAATGTATGGCGGTGGGTAATATGTACAGGAGAGGAGTGTGGAGTGTATGGCGGGGGGTAATATGTACAGGAGAGGAGTGCGGAGTGTATGGCGGGGGGTAATATGTACAGGAGAGGAGTATGGAATGTATGGCGGTGGGTAATATGTACAGGAGAGGAGTGCGGAATGTATGGCGGTGGGTAATATGTACAGGAGAGGAGTGCGGAATGTATGGCGGTGGGTAATATGTACAGGAGAGGAGTATGGAGTGTATGGAGGGGGGTAATATGTACAGGAGAGGAGTGCGGAATGTATGGCGGTAGGTAATATGTACAGGAGAGGAGTGCGGAGTGTATGGCGGTAGGTAATATGTACAGGAGAGGAGTATGGAGTGTATGGCGGGGGGTAATATGTACAGGAGAGGAGTGTGGAGTGTATGGCGGTAGGTAATATGTACAGGAGAGGAGTATGGAGTGTATGGCGGGGGGTAATATGTACAGGAGAGGAGTATGGAGTGTATGGCGGTGGGTAATATGTACAGGAGAGGAGTGCGGAATGTATGGCGGTGGGTAATATGTACAGGAGAGGAGTGCGGAATGTATGGCGGGGGGTAATATGTACAGGAGAGGAGTGCGGAGTGTATGGCGGGGGGTAATATGTACAGGAGAGGAGTGCGGAATGTATGGCGGTGGGTAATATGTACAGGAGAGGAGTGCGGAGTGTATGGCGGTGGGTAATATGTACAGGAGAGGAGTATGGAATGTATGGCGGTGGGTAATATGTACAGGAGAGGAGTGTGGAGTGTATGGCGGGGGGTAATATGTACAGGAGAGGAGTGCGGAATGTATGGCGGTGGGTAATATGTACAGGAGAGGAGTGTGGAGTGTATGGCGGGGGGTAATATGTACAGGAGAGGAGTGCGGAGTGTATGGCGGTGGGTAATATGTACAGGAGAGGAGTGCGGAATGTATGGCGGGGGGTAATATGTACAGGAGAGGAGTGCGGAATGTATGGCGGGGGGTAATATGTACAGGAGAGGAGTATGGAATGTATGGCGGTGGGTAATATGTACAGGAGAGGAGTGCGGAATGTATGGCGGTGGGTAATATGTACAGGAGAGGAGTGCGGAATGTATGGCGGTGGGTAATATGTACAGGAGAGGAGTGCGGAGTGTATGGCGGGGGGTAATATGTACAGGAGAGGAGTGCGGAGTGTATGGCGGGGGGTAATATGTACAGGAGAGGAGTATGGAATGTATGGCGGTGGGTAATATGTACAGGAGAGGAGTGCGGAATGTATGGCGGTGGGTAATATGTACAGGAGAGGAGTGCGGAATGTATGGCGGTGGGTAATATGTACAGGAGAGGAGTGCGGAATGTATGGCGGTGGGTAATATGTACAGGAGAGGAGTGCGGAATGTATGGCGGTAGGTAATATGTACAGGAGAGGAGTATGGAGTGTATGGCGGGGGGTAATATGTACAGGAGAGGAGTGCGGAATGTATGGCGGGGGGTAATATGTACAGGAGAGGAGTATGGAGTGTATGGCGGTGGGTAATATGTACAGGAGAGGAGTGCGGAATGTATAATGGTGGGTAATATGTACAGGAGAGGAGTGCGGAATGTATGGCGGGGGGTAATATGTACAGGAGAGGAGTGCGGAATGTATAATGGTGGGTAATATGTACAGGAGAGGAGTGCGGAATGTATGGCGGGGGGTAATATGTACAGGAGAGGAGTGCGGAATGTATGACGGGGGGTAATATGTACAGGAGAGGAGTGCGGAGTGTATGGCGGTGGGTAATATGTACAGGAGAGGAGTGCGGAGTGTATGGAGGGGGGTAATATGTACAGGAGAGGAGTGCGGAGTGTATGGCGGTGGGTAATATGTACAGGAGAGGAGTGCGGAGTGTATGGCGGGGGGTAATATGTACAGGAGAGGAGTGCGGAGTGTATGGAGGGGGGTAATATGTACAGGAGAGGAGTGCGGAGTGTATGGCGGGGGGTAATATGTACAGGAGAGGAGTGCGGAGTGTATGGAGGGGGGTAATATGTACAGGAGAGGAGTGCGGAGTGTATGGCGGGGGGTAATATGTACAGGAGAGGAGTGCGGAGTGTATGGCGGTGGGTAATATGTACAGGAGAGGAGTGTGGAATGTATGGAGGGGGGTAATATGTACAGGAGAGGAGTATGGAGTGTATGGCGGGGGGTAATATGTACAGGAGAGGAGTGCGGAATGTATGGAGGGGGGTAATATGTACAGGAGAGGAGTATGGAGTGTATGGCGGGGGGTAATATGTACAGGAGAGGAGTATGGAGTGTATGGCGGGGGGTAATATGTACAGGAGAGGAGTGCGGAATGTATGGCGGGGGGTAATATGTACAGGAGAGGAGTATGGAGTGTATGGCGGGGGGTAATATGTACAGGAGAGGAGTATGGAGTGTATGGCGGGGGGTAATATGTACAGGAGAGGAGTGCGGAATGTATGGCGGGGGGTAATATGTACAGGAGAGGAGTGCGGAGTGTATGGAGGGGGGTAATATGTACAGGAGAGGAGTGCGGAGTGTATGGCGGGGGGTAATATGTACAGGAGAGGAGTGCGGAGTGTATGGAGGGGGGTAATATGTACAGGAGAGGAGTATGGAGTGTATGGCGGGGGGTAATATGTACAGGAGAGGAGTATGGAGTGTATGGCGGTGGGTAATATGTACAGGAGAGGAGTGCGGAATGTATGGCGGTGGGTAATATGTACAGGAGAGGAGTGCGGAGTGTATGGAGGGGGGTAATATGTACAGGAGAGGAGTGCGGAATGTATGGAGGGGGGTAATATGTACAGGAGAGGAGTGCGGAATGCATGGCGGTGGGTAATATGTACAGGAGAGGAGTGCGGAGTGTATGGCGGGGGGTAATATGTACAGGAGAGGAGTGCGGAATGTATGGCGGGGGGTAATATGTACAGGAGAGGAGTGCGGAATGTATGGCGGTGGGTAATATGTACAGGAGAGGAGTATGGAGTGTATGGAGGGGGGTAATATGTACAGGAGAGGAGTGCGGAGTGTATGGCGGGGGGTAATATGTACAGGAGAGGAGTATGGAGTGTATGGCGGGGGGTAATATGTACAGGAGAGGAGTGCGGAATGTATGGCGGGGGGTAATATGTACAGGAGAGGAGTATGGAGTGTATGGAGGGGGGTAATATGTACAGGAGAGGAGTGCGGAGTGTATGGCGGGGGGTAATATGTACAGGAGAGGAGTATGGAGTGTATGGCGGGGGGTAATATGTACAGGAGAGGAGTGCGGAATGTATGGCGGGGGGTAATATGTACAGGAGAGGAGTATGGAGTGTATGGAGGGGGGTAATATGTACAGGAGAGGAGTGCGGAATGTATGGCGGGGGGTAATATGTACAGGAGAGGAGTATGGAGTGTATGGCGGGGGGTAATATGTACAGGAGAGGAGTGCGGAGTGTATGGCGGTGGGTAATATGTACAGGAGAGGAGTGCGGAATGTATAATGGTGGGTAATATGTACAGGAGAGGAGTATGGAGTGTATGGCGGGGGGTAATATGTACAGGAGAGGAGTGCGGAATGTATGGCGGTGGGTAATATGTACAGGAGAGGAGTGCGGAATGTATGGCGGTGGGTAATATGTACAGGAGAGGAGTGCGGAATGTATGGCGGGGGGTAATATGTACAGGAGAGGAGTATGGAGTGTATGGCGGGGGGTAATATGTACAGGAGAGGAGTGCGGAATGTATGGCGGGGGGTAATATGTACAGGAGAGGAGTATGGAGTGTATGGCGGTGGGTAATATGTACAGGAGAGGAGTGCGGAATGTATGGCGGGGGGTAATATGTACAGGAGAGGAGTGCGGAATGTATGGCGGGGGGTAATATGTACAGGAGAGGAGTGCGGAGTGTATGGCGGTGGGTAATATGTACAGGAGAGGAGTGCGGAATGTATAATGGTGGGTAATATGTACAGGAGAGGAGTGCGGAATGTATGGCGGGGGGTAATATGTACAGGAGAGGAGTGCGGAGTGTATGGCGGGGGGTAATATGTACAGGAGAGGAGTGCGGAATGTATGGCGGTGGGTAATATGTACAGGAGAGGAGTATGGAGTGTATGGAGGTGGGTAATATGTACAGGAGAGGAGTGCGGAGTGTATGGAGGGGGGTAATATGTACAGGAGAGGAGTGCGGAATGTATGGAGGGGGGTAATATGTACAGGAGAGGAGTGCGGAGTGTATGGAGGGGGGTAATATGTACAGGAGAGGAGTGCGGAGTGTATGGAGGGGGGTAATATGTACAGGAGAGGAGTGCGGAGTGTATGGCGGGGGGTAATATGTACAGGAGAGGAGTATGGAGTGTATGGCGGGGGGTAATATGTACAGGAGAGGAGTGCGGAATGTATGGCGGTGGGTAATATGTACAGGAGAGGAGTGCGGAATGTATGGCGGTGGGTAATATGTACAGGAGAGGAGTGCGGAATGTATGGCGGGGGGTAATATGTACAGGAGAGGAGTGCAGAGTGTATGGCGGGGGGTAATATGTACAGGAGAGGAGTGCGGAGTGTATGGCGGTGGGTAATATGTACAGGAGAGGAGTGCGGAATGTATGGCGGGGGGTAATATGTACAGGAGAGGAGTATGGAGTGTATGGCGGGGGGTAATATGTACAGGAGAGGAGTGCGGAATGTATGGCGGGGGGTAATATGTACAGGAGAGGAGTGCGGAATGTATGGCGGGGGGTAATATGTACAGGAGAGGAGTGCGGAATGTATGGCGGGGGGGTAATATGTACAGGAGAGGAGTGCGGAATGTATGGCGGGGGGTAATATGTACAGGAGAGGAGTATGGAGTGTATGGCGGGGGGTAATATGTACAGGAGAGGAGTGCGGAATGTATGGCGGTGGGTAATATGTACAGGAGAGGAGTGCGGAATGTATGGCGGGGGGTAATATGTACAGGAGAGGAGTGCGGAATGTATGGAGGGGGGTAATATGTACAGGAGAGGAGTGCGGAATGTATGGCGGTGGGTAATATGTACAGGAGAGGAGTGCGGAATGTATGGCGGTGGGTAATATGTACAGGAGAGGAGTGCGGAGTGTATGGAGGGGGGTAATATGTACAGGAGAGGAGTGCGGAATGTATAATGGTGGGTAATATGTACAGGAGAGGAGTATGGAGTGTATGGCGGGGGGTAATATGTACAGGAGAGGAGTATGGAGTGTATGGCGGTGGGTAATATGTACAGGAGAGGAGTGCGGAATGTATGGCGGGGGGTAATATGTACAGGAGAGGAGTATGGAATGTATGGCGGTGGGTAATATGTACAGGAGAGGAGTGCGGAGTGTATGGCGGGGGGTAATATGTACAGGAGAGGAGTGCGGAATGTATGGCGGGGGGTAATATGTACAGGAGAGGAGTATGGAGTGTATGGCGGTGGGTAATATGTACAGGAGAGGAGTGCGGAATGTATGGCGGGGGGTAATATGTACAGGAGAGGAGTGCGGAATGTATGGCGGTGGGTAATATGTACAGGAGAGGAGTGCGGAATGTATGGCGGGGGGTAATATGTACAGGAGAGGAGTGCAGAGTGTATGGCGGGGGGTAATATGTACAGGAGAGGAGTGCGGAGTGTATGGCGGTGGGTAATATGTACAGGAGAGGAGTGCGGAATGTATGGCGGGGGGTAATATGTACAGGAGAGGAGTATGGAGTGTATGGCGGGGGGTAATATGTACAGGAGAGGAGTGCGGAATGTATGGCGGGGGGTAATATGTACAGGAGAGGAGTGCGGAGTGTATGGCGGGGGGTAATATGTACAGGAGAGGAGTGCGGAATGTATGGCGGGGGGTAATATGTACAGGAGAGGAGTGCGGAATGTATGGCGGTGGGTAATATGTACAGGAGAGGAGTGCGGAGTGTATGGCGGGGGGTAATATGTACAGGAGAGGAGTGCGGAGTGTATAATGGGGGGTAATATGTACAGGAGAGGAGTGCGGAGTGTATGGAGGGGGGTAATATGTACAGGAGAGGAGTGCGGAGTGTATGGAGGGGGGTAATATGTACAGGAGAGGAGTGCGGAGTGTATGGCGGGGGGTAATATGTACAGGAGAGGAGTGCGGAGTGTATGGCGGTGGGTAATATGTACAGGAGAGGAGTGTGGAATGTATGGCGGGGGGTAATATGTACAGGAGAGGAGTGCGGAGTGTATGGAGGGGGGTAATATGTACAGGAGAGGAGTATGGAGTGTATGGCGGGGGGTAATATGTACAGGAGAGGAGTATGGAGTGTATGGCGGGGGGTAATATGTACAGGAGAGGAGTGCGGAATGTATGGCGGGGGGTAATATGTACAGGAGAGGAGTGCGGAATGTATGGCGGGGGGTAATATGTACAGGAGAGGAGTATGGAGTGTATGGCGGGGGGTAATATGTACAGGAGAGGAGTATGGAGTGTATGGCGGGGGGTAATATGTACAGGAGAGGAGTGCGGAGTGTATGGAGGGGGGTAATATGTACAGGAGAGGAGTGCGGAATGTATGGAGGGGGGTAATATGTACAGGAGAGGAGTGCGGAGTGTATGGCGGGGGGTAATATGTACAGGAGAGGAGTGCGGAGTGTATGGAGGGGGGTAATATGTACAGGAGAGGAGTGCGGAGTGTATGGAGGGGGGTAATATGTACAGGAGAGGAGTATGGAGTGTATGGCGGGGGGTAATATGTACAGGAGAGGAGTATGGAGTGTATGGAGGGGGGTAATATGTACAGGAGAGGAGTGCGGAGTGTATGGCGGGGGGTAATATGTACAGGAGAGGAGTATGGAGTGTATGGCGGGGGGTAATTTGTACAGGAGAGGAGTGCGGAATGTATGGCGGGGGGTAATATGTACAGGAGAGGAGTATGGAGTGTATGGAGGGGGGTAATATGTACAGGAGAGGAGTGCGGAGTGTATGGCGGGGGGTAATATGTACAGGAGAGGAGTATGGAGTGTATGGCGGGGGGTAATATGTACAGGAGAGGAGTGCGGAATGTATGGCGGGGGGTAATATGTACAGGAGAGGAGTGCGGAATGTATGGAGGGGGGTAATATGTACAGGAGAGGAGTGCGGAATGTATGGCGGGGGGTAATATGTACAGGAGAGGAGTATGGAGTGTATGGCGGGGGGTAATATGTACAGGAGAGGAGTGCGGAATGTATGGCGGGGGGTAATATGTACAGGAGAGGAGTATGGAGTGTATGGCGGGGGGTAATATGTACAGGAGAGGAGTGCGGAGTGTATGGCGGGGGGTAATATGTACAGGAGAGGAGTGCGGAATGTATAATGGTGGGTAATATGTACAGGAGAGGAGTGCGGAATGTATGGCGGTGGGTAATATGTACAGGAGAGGAGTGCGGAATGTATAATGGTGGGTAATATGTACAGGAGAGGAGTATGGAGTGTATGGCGGTGGGTAATATGTACAGGAGAGGAGTATGGAGTGTATGGAGGGGGGTAATATGTACAGGAGAGGAGTATGGAGTGTATGGCGGGGGGTAATATGTACAGGAGAGGAGTGCGGAGTGTATGGCGGTTGGTAATATGTACAGGAGAGGAGTATGGAGTGTATGGCGGGGGGTAATATGTACAGGAGAGGAGTGCGGAATGTATGGCGGTGGGTAATATGTACAGGAGAGGAGTATGGAGTGTATGGCGGGGGGTAATATGTACAGGAGAGGAGTGTGGAGTGTATGGCGGGGGGTAATATGTACAGGAGAGGAGTGCGGAATGTATGGCGGTGGGTAATATGTACAGGAGAGGAGTGCGGAATGTATGGCGGGGGGTAATATGTACAGGAGAGGAGTATGGAGTGTATGGCGGGGGGTAATATGTACAGGAGAGGAGTGCGGAGTGTATGGCGGTGGGTAATATGTACAGGAGAGGAGTGCGGAATGTATAATGGTGGGTAATATGTACAGGAGAGGAGTATGGAGTGTATGGCGGGGGGTAATATGTACAGGAGAGGAGTGCGGAATGTATGGCGGGGGGTAATATGTACAGGAGAGGAGTGCGGAGTGTATGGCGGGGGGTAATATGTACAGGAGAGGAGTGCGGAATGTATGGCGGTGGGTAATATGTACAGGAGAGGAGTATGGAGTGTATGGAGGTGGGTAATATGTACAGGAGAGGAGTGCGGAGTGTATGGAGGGGGGTAATATGTACAGGAGAGGAGTGCGGAATGTATGGAGGGGGGTAATATGTACAGGAGAGGAGTGCGGAGTGTATGGAGGGGGGTAATATGTACAGGAGAGGAGTGCGGAGTGTATGGAGGGGGGTAATATGTACAGGAGAGGAGTGCGGAGTGTATGGCGGGGGGTAATATGTACAGGAGAGGAGTATGGAGTGTATGGCGGGGGGTAATATGTACAGGAGAGGAGTGCGGAATGTATGGAGGGGGGTAATATGTACAGGAGAGGAGTGCGGAATGTATGGCGGGGGGTAATATGTACAGGAGAGGAGTATGGAGTGTATGGCGGGGGGATAATATGTACAGGAGAGGAGTGCGGAGTGTATGGCGGGGGGTAATATGTACAGGAGAGGAGTGCGGAATGTATGGCGGTGGGTAATATGTACAGGAGAGGAGTGCGGAGTGTATGGCGGGGGGTAATATGTACAGGAGAGGAGTGCGGAATGTATGGCGGTGGGTAATATGTACAGGAGAGGAGTGCGGAATGTATGGAGGGGGGTAATATGTACAGGAGAGGAGTGCGGAATGTATGGCGGGGGGTAATATGTACAGGAGAGGAGTGCGGAGTGTATGGAGGGGGGTAATATGTACAGGAGAGGAGTGCGGAATGTATGGCGGGGGGTAATATGTACAGGAGAGGAGTGCGGAATGTATGGCGGTGGGTAATATGTACAGGAGAGGAGTGCGGAATGTATAATGGTGGGTAATATGTACAGGAGAGGAGTATGGAGTGTATGGCGGGGGGTAATATGTACAGGAGAGGAGTATGGAGTGTATGGCGGTGGGTAATATGTACAGGAGAGGAGTGCGGAATGTATGGCGGGGGGTAATATGTACAGGAGAGGAGTATGGAATGTATGGCGGTGGGTAATATGTACAGGAGAGGAGTGCGGAGTGTATGGCGGGGGGTAATATGTACAGGAGAGGAGTGCGGAATGTATGGCGGGGGGTAATATGTACAGGAGAGGAGTATGGAGTGTATGGCGGTGGGTAATATGTACAGGAGAGGAGTGCGGAATGTATGGCGGGGGGTAATATGTACAGGAGAGGAGTGCGGAATGTATGGCGGTGGGTAATATGTACAGGAGAGGAGTGCGGAATGTATGGCGGTGGGTAATATGTACAGGAGAGGAGTGCGGAATGTATGGCGGTGGGTAATATGTACAGGAGAGGAGTGCGGAGTGTATGGAGGTGGGTAATATGTACAGGAGAGGAGTGCGGAATGTATGGCGGGGGGTAATATGTACAGGAGAGGAGTGCGGAATGTATGGCGGGGGGTAATATGTACAGGAGAGGAGTGCGGAATGTATGGCGGTGGGTAATATGTACAGGAGAGGAGTGCGGAGTGTATAATGGGGGGTAATATGTACAGGAGAGGAGTGCGGAGTGTATGGAGGGGGGTAATATGTACAGGAGAGGAGTGCGGAATGTATGGCGGGGGGTAATATGTACAGGAGAGGAGTGCGGAATGTATGGCGGGGGGTAATATGTACAGGAGAGGAGTGCGGAATGTATGGCGGGGGGTAATATGTACAGGAGAGGAGTGCGGAGTGTATGGCGGGGGGTAATATGTACAGGAGAGGAGTGCGGAATGTATGGCGGTGGGTAATATGTACAGGAGAGGAGTGCGGAGTGTATGGAGGTGGGTAATATGTACAGGAGAGGAGTGCGGAATGTATGGCGGTGGGTAATATGTACAGGAGAGGAGTGCGGAATGTATGGCGGTGGGTAATATGTACAGGAGAGGAGTGCGGAATGTATGGCGGTGGGTAATATGTACAGGAGAGGAGTGCGGAGTGTATAATGGGGGGTAATATGTACAGGAGAGGAGTGCGGAGTGTATGGAGGGGGGTAATATGTACAGGAGAGGAGTGCGGAATGTATGGCGGGGGTAATATGTACAGGAGAGGAGTGCGGAATGTATGGCGGGGGGTAATATGTACAGGAGAGGAGTATGGAATGTATGGCGGTGGGTAATATGTACAGGAGAGGAGTATGGAGTGTATGGCGGTGGGTAATATGTACAGGAGAGGAGTGCGGAGTGTATGGAGGTGGGTAATATGTACAGGAGAGGAGTGCGGAGTGTATGGCGGTGGGTAATATGTACAGGAGAGGAGTATGGAGTGTATAATGGGGGGTAATATGTACAGGAGAGGAGTGCGGAGTGTATGGAGGGGGGTAATATGTACAGGAGAGGAGTGCGGAATGTATGGCGGTGGGTAATATGTACAGGAGAGGAGTGCGGAATGTATGGCGGTGGGTAATATGTACAGGAGAGGAGTGCGGAATGTATGGCGGTGGGTAATATGTACAGGAGAGGAGTGCGGAGTGTATAATGGGGGGTAATATGTACAGGAGAGGAGTGCGGAGTGTATGGAGGGGGGTAATATGTACAGGAGAGGAGTGCGGAATGTATGGCGGGGGGTAATATGTACAGGAGAGGAGTGCGGAATGTATGGCGGTGGGTAATATGTACAGGAGAGGAGTGCGGAATGTATGGCGGGGGGTAATATGTACAGGAGAGGAGTGCGGAGTGTATGGCGGTGGGTAATATGTACAGGAGAGGAGTGCGGAATGTATAATGGTGGGTAATATGTACAGGAGAGGAGTATGGAGTGTATGGCGGGGGGTAATATGTACAGGAGAGGAGTATGGAGTGTATGGCGGTGGGTAATATGTACAGGAGAGGAGTGCGGAATGTATGGCGGGGGGTAATATGTACAGGAGAGGAGTATGGAATGTATGGCGGTGGGTAATATGTACAGGAGAGGAGTGCGGAGTGTATGGCGGGGGGTAATATGTACAGGAGAGGAGTGCGGAGTGTATGGCGGGGGGTAATATGTACAGGAGAGGAGTGCGGAGTGTATGGCGGGGGGTAATATGTACAGGAGAGGAGTGCGGAGTGTATGGAGGGGGGTAATATGTACAGGAGAGGAGTGCGGAGTGTATGGCGGGGGGTAATATGTACAGGAGAGGAGTATGGAGTGTATGGCGGGGGGTAATATGTACAGGAGAGGAGTGCGGAATGTATGGCGGTGGGTAATATGTACAGGAGAGGAGTGCGGAATGTATGGCGGGGGGTAATATGTACAGGAGAGGAGTATGGAGTGTATGGCGGGGGGTAATATGTACAGGAGAGGAGTGCGGAATGTATGGCGGGGGGTAATATGTACAGGAGAGGAGTATGGAGTGTATGGCGGGGGGTAATATGTACAGGAGAGGAGTATGGAGTGTATGGCGGGGGGTAATATGTACAGGAGAGGAGTGCGGAATGTATGGCGGGGGGTAATATGTACAGGAGAGGAGTATGGAGTGTATGGCGGTTGGTAATATGTACAGGAGAGGAGTGCGGAATGTATGGCGGTGGGTAATATGTACAGGAGAGGAGTGCGGAATGTATGGCGGGGGGTAATATGTACAGGAGAGGAGTGCGGAGTGTATGGCGGGGGGTAATATGTACAGGAGAGGAGTGCGGAGTGTATGGCGGTGGGTAATATGTACAGGAGAGGAGTGCGGAATGTATGGCGGTGGGTAATATGTACAGGAGAGGAGTGCGGAATGTATGGCGGGGGGTAATATGTACAGGAGAGGAGTATGGAGTGTATGGCGGGGGGTAATATGTACAGGAGAGGAGTGCGGAATGTATGGCGGTGGGTAATATGTACAGGAGAGGAGTGCGGAATGTATAATGGTGGGTAATATGTACAGGAGAGGAGTATGGAGTGTATGGCGGGGGGTAATATGTACAGGAGAGGAGTATGGAGTGTATGGCGGTGGGTAATATGTACAGGAGAGGAGTGCGGAATGTATGGCGGGGGGTAATATGTACAGGAGAGGAGTATGGAGTGTATGGCGGGGGGTAATATGTACAGGAGAGGAGTATGGAGTGTATGGCGGGGGGTAATATGTACAGGAGAGGAGTGCGGAATGTATGGAGGGGGGTAATATGTACAGGAGAGGAGTGCGGAGTGTATGGCGGGGGGTAATATGTACAGGAGAGGAGTATGGAGTGTATGGAGGGGGGTAATATGTACAGGAGAGGAGTGCGGAGTGTATGGCGGGGGGTAATATGTACAGGAGAGGAGTGCGGAGTGTATGGAGGGGGGTAATATGTACAGGAGAGGAGTGCGGAATGTATAATGGTGGGTAATATGTACAGGAGAGGAGTATGGAGTGTATGGCGGGGGGTAATATGTACAGGAGAGGAGTGCGGAATGTATGGCGGTGGGTAATATGTACAGGAGAGGAGTATGGAGTGTATGGAGGGGGGTAATATGTACAGGAGAGGAGTGCGGAGTGTATGGCGGGGGGTAATATGTACAGGAGAGGAGTATGGAGTGTATGGCGGGGGGGTAATATGTACAGGAGAGGAGTATGGAGTGTATGGCGGGGGGTAATATGTACAGGAGAGGAGTGCGGAATGTATGGCGGTGGGTAATATGTACAGGAGAGGAGTATGGAGTGTATGGCGGGGGGTAATATGTACAGGAGAGGAGTGCGGAATGTATGGCGGGGGGTAATATGTACAGGAGAGGAGTGCGGAATGTATGGCGGGGGGTAATATGTACAGGAGAGGAGTATGGAGTGTATGGAGGGGGGTAATATGTACAGGAGAGGAGTGCGGAATGTATGGAGGGGGGTAATATGTACAGGAGAGGAGTATGGAGTGTATGGAGGGGGGTAATATGTACAGGAGAGGAGTATGGAATGTATGGCGGTGGGTAATATGTACAGGAGAGGAGTGCGGAATGTATGGCGGGGGGGTAATATGTACAGGAGAGGAGTGCGGAGTGTATGGCGGGGGGTAATATGTACAGGAGAGGAGTGCGGAATGTATGGAGGGGGGTAATATGTACAGGAGAGGAGTGCGGAATGTATGGCGGGGGGGTAATATGTACAGGAGAGGAGTGCGGAATGTATGGCGGGGGGGTAATATGTACAGGAGAGGAGTGCGGAATGTATAATGGTGGGTAATATGTACAGGAGAGGAGTGCGGAATGTATGGCGGGGGGTAATATGTACAGGAGAGGAGTGCGGAATGTATGGCGGGGGGTAATATGTACAGGAGAGGAGTGCGGAGTGTATGGCGGTGGGTAATATGTACAGGAGAGGAGTGCGGAATGTATGGAGGGGGGTAATATGTACAGGAGAGGAGTATGGAGTGTATGGAGGGGGGTAATATGTACAGGAGAGGAGTATGGAATGTATGGCGGTGGGTAATATGTACAGGAGAGGAGTGCGGAATGTATGGCGGGGGGGTAATATGTACAGGAGAGGAGTATGGAGTGTATGGCGGGGGGTAATATGTACAGGAGAGGAGTGCGGAATGTATAATGGTGGGTAATATGTACAGGAGAGGAGTGCGGAGTGTATGGCGGGGGGTAATATGTACAGGAGAGGAGTGCGGAGTGTATGGAGGGGGGTAATAAGTACAGGAGAGGAGTGCGGAATGAATGGCGGGGGGTAATATGTACAGGAGAGGAGTGCGGAGTGTATGGAGGGGGGTAATATGTACAGGAGAGGAGTGCGGAATGTATGGCGGGGGGTAATATGTACAGGAGAGGAGTGCGGAGTGTATGGAGGGGGGTAATATGTACAGGAGAGGAGTGCGGAGTGTATGGAGGGGGGTAATATGTACAGGAGAGGAGTGCGGAATGTATGGCGGTGGGTAATATGTACAGGAGAGGAGTGCGGAGTGTATGGCGGGGGGTAATATGTACAGGAGAGGAGTATGGAGTGTATGGCGGGGGGTAATATGTACAGGAGAGGAGTGCGGAATGTATGGCGGTGGGTAATATGTACAGGAGAGGAGTATGGAGTGTATGGCGGGGGGTAATATGTACAGGAGAGGAGTATGGAGTGTATGGAGGGGGGTAATATGTACAGGAGAGGAGTGCGGAGTGTATGGCGGGGGGTAATATGTACAGGAGAGGAGTGCGGAATGTATAATGGTGGGTAATATGTACAGGAGAGGAGTATGGAGTGTATGGAGGTGGGTAATATGTACAGGAGAGGAGTGCGGAATGTATGGCGGGGGGGTAATATGTACAGGAGAGGAGTATGGAGTGTATGGCGGGGGGTAATATGTACAGGAGAGGAGTGCGGAATGTATAATGGTGGGTAATATGTACAGGAGAGGAGTATGGAGTGTATGGCGGGGGGTAATATGTACAGGAGAGGAGTGCGGAATGTATGGCGGGGGGTAATATGTACAGGAGAGGAGTGCGGAATGTATGGCGGGGGGTAATATGTACAGGAGAGGAGTATGGAGTGTATGGCGGGGGGTAATATGTACAGGAGAGGAGTGCGGAATGTATAATGGTGGGTAATATGTACAGGAGAGGAGTATGGAGTGTATGGCGGGGGGTAATATGTACAGGAGAGGAGTATGGAGTGTATGGCGGGGGGTAATATGTACAGGAGAGGAGTGCAGAATGTATGGCGGGGGGTAATATGTACAGGAGAGGAGTGCGGAATGTATGGCGGGGGGTAATATGTACAGGAGAGGAGTGCGGAGTGTATGGCGGGGGGTAATATGTACAGGAGAGGAGTATGGAGTGTATGGCGGTGGGTAATATGTACAGGAGAGGAGTGCGGAATGTATGGCGGGGGGTAATATGTACAGGAGAGGAGTGCGGAATGTATGGCGGTGGGTAATATGTACAGGAGAGGAGTGCGGAATGTATAATGGGGGGTAATATGTACAGGAGAGGAGTGCGGAATATATGGCGGTGGGTAATATGTACAGGAGAGGAGTGCGGAATGTATGGCGGGGGGTAATATGTACAGGAGAGGAGTGCGGAATGTATGGCGGTGGGTAATATGTACAGGAGAGGAGTGTGGAGTGTATGGCGGGGGGTAATATGTACAGGAGAGGAGTGCGGAATGTATGGCGGTGGGTAATATGTACAGGAGAGGAGTGCGGAATGTATGGCGGGGGGTAATATGTACAGGAGAGGAGTGCGGAGTGTATGGCGGGGGGTAATATGTACAGGAGAGGAGTGCGGAATGTATAATGGGGGGTAATATGTACAGGAGAGGAGTATGGAGTGTATGGCGGGGGGTAATATGTACAGGAGAGGAGTGCGGAATGTATGGAGGGGGGTAATATGTACAGGAGAGGAGTGCGGAATGTATGGCGGGGGGTAATATGTACAGGAGAGGAGTGCGGAATGTATGGCGGTGGGTAATATGTACAGGAGAGGAGTATGGAGTGTATAATGGTGGGTAATATGTACAGGAGAGGAGTGCAGAGTGTATGGCGGTGGGTAATATGTACAGGAGAGGAGTATGGAGTGTATAATGGTGGGTAATATGTACAGGAGAGGAGTATGGAGTGTATGGCGGGGGGTAATATGTACAGGAGAGGAGTGCGGAGTGTATGGCGGGGGGTAATATGTACAGGAGAGGAGTGCGGAGTGTATGGAGGGGGGTAATATGTACAGGAGAGGAGTGCGGAATGTATGGCGGGGGGTAATATGTACAGGAGAGGAGTGCGGAATGTATGGCGGTGGGTAATATGTACAGGAGAGGAGTGCGGAATGTATGGCGGGGGGTAATATGTACAGGAGAGGAGTGCGGAATGTATGGCGGTGGGTAATATGTACAGGAGAGGAGTATGGAGTGTATGGCGGTGGGTAATATGTACAGGAGAGGAGTGCAGAGTGTATGGCGGTGGGTAATATGTACAGGAGAGGAGTGCGGAATGTATGGCGGTGGGTAATATGTACAGGAGAGGAGTGCGGAATGTATGGCGGTGGGTAATATGTACAGGAGAGGAGTGCGGAATGTATGGCGGTGGGTAATATGTACAGGAGAGGAGTATGGAGTGTATGGCGGTGGGTAATATGTACAGGAGAGGAGTGCGGAGTGTATGGCGGGGGGTAATATGTACAGGAGAGGAGTATGGAGTGTATAATGGTGGGTAATATGTACAGGAGAGGAGTGCGGAATGTATGGCGGGGGGTAATATGTACAGGAGAGGAGTGCGGAATGTATGGAGGGGGGTAATATGTACAGGAGAGGAGTGCGGAATGTATGGCGGGGGGTAATATGTACAGGAGAGGAGTGCGGAATGTATGGCGGGGGGTAATATGTACAGGAGAGGAGTGCGGAGTGTATGGCGGGGGGTAATATGTACAGGAGAGGAGTGCGGAATGTATGGCGGGGGGTAATATGTACAGGAGAGGAGTATGGAGTGTATGGCGGGGGGTAATATGTACAGGAGAGGAGTGCGGAGTGTATGGCGGGGGGTAATATGTACAGGAGAGGAGTGCGGAATGTATGGAGGGGGGTAATATGTACAGGAGAGGAGTGCGGAATGTATGGAGGGGGGTAATATGTACAGGAGAGGAGTGCGGAGTGTATGGCGGGGGGTAATATGTACAGGAGAGGAGTGCGGAATGTATGGCGGGGGGTAATATGTACAGGAGAGGAGTATGGAGTGTATGGCGGGGGGTAATATGTACAGGAGAGGAGTGCGGAGTGTATGGCGGGGGGTAATATGTACAGGAGAGGAGTGCGGAATGTATGGCGGGGGGTAATATGTACAGGAGAGGAGTATGGAGTGTATGGCGGGGGGTAATATGTACAGGAGAGGAGTGCGGAGTGTATGGCGGGGGGTAATATGTACAGGAGAGGAGTGCGGAATGTATGGCGGGGGGTAATATGTACAGGAGAGGAGTGCGGAATGTATGGAGGGGGGTAATATGTACAGGAGAGGAGTGCGGAATGTATGGCGGGGGGTAATATGTACAGGAGAGGAGTATGGAGTGTATGGCGGGGGGTAATATGTACAGGAGAGGAGTATGGAGTGTATGGCGGGGGGTAATATGTACAGGAGAGGAGTATGGAGTGTATGGCGGGGGGTAATATGTACAGGAGAGGAGTATGGAGTGTATGGCGGGGGGTAATATGTACAGGAGAGGAGTGCGGAATGTATGGCGGGGGGTAATATGTACAGGAGAGGAGTATGGAGTGTATGGCGGGGGGTAATATGTACAGGAGAGGAGTATGGAGTGTATGGCGGTGGGTAATATGTACAGGAGAGGAGTGCGGAGTGTATGGCGGTGGGTAATATGTACAGGAGAGGAGTGCGGAATGTATGGCGGGGGGTAATATGTACAGGAGAGGAGTGCGGAATGTATGGCGGTGGGTAATATGTACAGGAGAGGAGTGCGGAATGTATGGCGGTGGGTAATATGTACAGGAGAGGAGTGCGGAGTGTATGGCGGGGGGTAATATGTACAGGAGAGGAGTGCGGAGTGTATGGCGGGGGGTAATATGTACAGGAGAGGAGTGCGGAGTGTATGGCGGGGGGTAATATGTACAGGAGAGGAGTGCGGAATGTATGGCGGGGGGTAATATGTACAGGAGAGGAGTGCGTAATGTATGGCGGTGGGTAATATGTACAGGAGAGGAGTATGGAGTGTATGGCGGGGGGTAATATGTACAGGAGAGGAGTGCGGAGTGTATGGCGGGGGGTAATATGTACAGGAGAGGAGTGCGGAATGTATGGCGGGGGGTAATATGTACAGGAGAGGAGTATGGAGTGTATGGAGGGGGGTAATATGTACAGGAGAGGAGTGCGGAATGTATGGCGGGGGGTAATATGTACAGGAGAGGAGTATGGAGTGTATGGAGGGGGGTAATATGTACAGGAGAGGAGTGCGGAATGTATGGCGGGGGGTAATATGTACAGGAGAGGAGTATGGAGTGTATGGAGGGGGGTAATATGTACAGGAGAGGAGTGCGGAATGTATGGCGGTGGGTAATATGTACAGGAGAGGAGTGCGGAGTGTATGGCGGTGGGTAATATGTACAGGAGAGGAGTATGGAGTGTATGGCGGTGGGTAATATGTACAGGAGAGGAGTATGGAGTGTATGGCGGGGGGTAATATGTACAGGAGAGGAGTGCGGAATGTATGGCGGTGGGTAATATGTACAGGAGAGGAGTATGGAGTGTATGGCGGGGGGTAATATGTACAGGAGAGGAGTGCGGAATGTATGGCGGTGGGTAATATGTACAGGAGAGGAGTGCGGAGTGTATGGCGGTGGGTAATATGTACAGGAGAGGAGTATGGAGTGTATGGCGGGGGGTAATATGTACAGGAGAGGAGTGCGGAATGTATGGCGGTGGGTAATATGTACAGGAGAGGAGTATGGAGTGTATGGCGGGGGGTAATATGTACAGGAGAGGAGTGCGGAATGTATGGCGGTGGGTAATATGTACAGGAGAGGAGTATGGAGTGTATGGCGGGGGGTAATATGTACAGGAGAGGAGTGCGGAATGTATGGCGGTGGGTAATATGTACAGGAGAGGAGTATGGAGTGTATGGCGGGGGGTAATATGTACAGGAGAGGAGTGCGGAATGTATGGCGGTGGGTAATATGTACAGGAGAGGAGTATGGAGTGTATGGCGGGGGGTAATATGTACAGGAGAGGAGTGCGGAATGTATGGCGGTGGGTAATATGTACAGGAGAGGAGTGCGGAATGTATGGCGGGGGGTAATATGTACAGGAGAGGAGTGCGGAATGTATGGCGGGGGGTAATATGTACAGGAGAGGAGTGCGGAATGTATGGCGGGGGGTAATATGTACAGGAGAGGAGTGCGGAGTGTATGGCGGTGGGTAATATGTACAGGAGAGGAGTATGGAGTGTATGGCGGTGGGTAATATGTACAGGAGAGGAGTGCGGAATGTATGGCGGTGGGTAATATGTACAGGAGAGGAGTGCGGAGTGTATGGCGGGGGGTAATATGTACAGGAGAGGAGTGCGGAGTGTATGGAGGGGGGTAATATGTACAGGAGAGGAGTGCGGAATGTATGGCGGGGGGTAATATGTACAGGAGAGGAGTGCGGAATGTATGGCGGTGGGTAATATGTACAGGAGAGGAGTGCGGAATGTATGGCGGGGGGTAATATGTACAGGAGAGGAGTGCGGAATGTATGGCGGGGGGTAATATGTACAGGAGAGGAGTATGGAGTGTATGGCGGTGGGTAATATGTACAGGAGAGGAGTGCGGAATGTATGGCGGGGGGTAATATGTACAGGAGAGGAGTGCGGAATGTATGGCGGTGGGTAATATGTACAGGAGAGGAGTGCGGAATGTATGGCGGTGGGTAATATGTACAGGAGAGGAGTATGGAGTGTATGGCGGGGGGTAATATGTACAGGAGAGGAGTATGGAGTGTATGGCGGGGGGTAATATGTACAGGAGAGGAGTGCGGAATGTATGGCGGGGGGTAATATATACAGGAGAGGAGTGCGGAGTGTATGGAGGGGGGTAATATGTACAGGAGAGGAGTGCGGAATGTATAATGGTGGGTAATATGTACAGGAGAGGAGTGCGGAATGTATGGCGGGGGTAATATGTACAGGAGAGGAGTGCGGAATGTATGGCGGTGGGTAATATGTACAGGAGAGGAGTATGGAGTGTATGGAGGGGGTAATATGTACAGGAGAGGAGTGCGGAGTGTATGGCGGGGGGTAATATGTACAGGAGAGGAGTATGGAGTGTATGGCGGGGGGTAATATGTACAGGAGAGGAGTATGGAGTGTATGGCGGGGGGTAATATGTACAGGAGAGGAGTGCGGAATGTATGGCGGTGGGTAATATGTACAGGAGAGGAGTATGGAGTGTATGGCGGGGGGTAATATGTACAGGAGAGGAGTGCGGAATGTATGGCGGTGGGTAATATGTACAGGAGAGGAGTGCGGAATGTATGGCGGTGGGTAATATGTACAGGAGAGGAGTATGGAGTGTATGGCGGGGGGTAATATGTACAGGAGAGGAGTGCGGAATGTATGGCGGGGGGTAATATGTACAGGAGAGGAGTGCGGAGTGTATGGCGGGGGGTAATATGTACAGGAGAGGAGTATGGAGTGTATGGAGGGGGGTAATATGTACAGGAGAGGAGTGCGGAGTGTATGGCGGGGGGTAATATGTACAGGAGAGGAGTGCGGAGTGTATGGCGGGGGGGTAATATGTACAGGAGAGGAGTGCGGAATGTATAATGGTGGGTAATATGTACAGGAGAGGAGTGCGGAATGTATGGCGGGGGGTAATATGTACAGGAGAGGAGTATGGAGTGTATGGAGGGGGGTAATATGTACAGGAGAGGAGTGCGGAGTGTATGGCGGGGGGTAATATGTACAGGAGAGGAGTGCGGAGTGTATGGCGGGGGGGTAATATGTACAGGAGAGGAGTGCGGAATGTATGGAGGGGGGTAATATGTACAGGAGAGGAGTGCGGAATGTATGGCGGGGGGTAATATGTACAGGAGAGGAGTGCGGAATGTATGGCGGGGGGTAATATGTACAGGAGAGGAGTGCGGAGTGTATGGCGGTGGGTAATATGTACAGGAGAGGAGTATGGAGTGTATGGAGGGGGGTAATATGTACAGGAGAGGAGTATGGAGTGTATGGAGGGGGGTAATATGTACAGGAGAGGAGTATGGAATGTATGGCGGTGGGTAATATGTACAGGAGAGGAGTGCGGAATGTATGGCGGGGGGGTAATATGTACAGGAGAGGAGTATGGAGTGTATGGCGGGGGGTAATATGTACAGGAGAGGAGTGCGGAATGTATGGAGGGGGGTAATATGTACAGGAGAGGAGTATGGAGTGTATGGCGGGGGGTAATATGTACAGGAGAGGAGTGCGGAATGTATGGCGGGGGGTAATATGTACAGGAGAGGAGTGCGGAATGTATGGCGGGGGGTAATATGTACAGGAGAGGAGTGCGGAATGTATGGCGGGGGGTAATATGTACAGGAGAGGAGTGCGGAGTGTATGGCGGTGGGTAATATGTACAGGAGAGGAGTATGGAGTGTATGGAGGGGGGTAATATGTACAGGAGAGGAGTATGGAGTGTATGGAGGGGGGTAATATGTACAGGAGAGGAGTGCGGAATGTATGGAGGGGGGTAATATGTACAGGAGAGGAGTATGGAGTGTATGGAGGGGGGTAATATGTACAGGAGAGGAGTATGGAGTGTATGGAGGGGGGTAATATGTACAGGAGAGGAAGTGCGGAATGTATAATGGTGGGTAATATGTACAGGAGAGGAGTGCGGAATGTATGGCGGTGGGTAATATGTACAGGAGAGGAGTGCGGAATGTATGGCGGGGGGGTAATATGTACAGGAGAGGAGTATGGAGTGTATGGCGGGGGGTAATATGTACAGGAGAGGAGTGCGGAATGTATGGCGGGGGGTAATATGTACAGGAGAGGAGTGCGGAGTGTATGGAGGGGGGTAATATGTACAGGAGAGGAGTGCGGAATGTATGGCGGGGGGTAATATGTACAGGAGAGGAGTGCGGAATGTATGGCGGTGGGTAATATGTACAGGAGAGGAGTATGGAGTGTATGGCGGTGGGTAATATGTAAAGGAGAGGAGTGCGGAATGTATGGCGGGGGTAATATGTACAGGAGAGGAGTGCGGAGTGTATGGAGGGGGTAATATGTACAGGAGAGGAGTGCGGAATGTATGGCGGTGGGTAATATGTACAGGAGAGGAGTATGGAGTGTATGGCGGGGGGTAATATGTACAGGAGAGGAGTATGGAGTGTATGGAGGGGGGTAATATGTACAGGAGAGGAGTGCGGAGTGTATGGCGGGGGGTAATATGTACAGGAGAGGAGTGCGGAATGTATAATGGTGGGTAATATGTACAGGAGAGGAGTATGGAGTGTATGGAGGTGGGTAATATGTACAGGAGAGGAGTGCGGAATGTATGGCGGGGGATAATATGTACAGGAGAGGAGTGCGGAATGTATGGCGGGGGGTAATATGTACAGGAGAGGAGTGCGGAATGTATGGCGGTGGGTAATATGTACAGGAGAGGAGTGCGGAGTGTATGGCGGGGGGTAATATGTACAGGAGAGGAGTATGGAGTGTATGGCGGTGGGTAATATGTACAGGAGAGGAGTATGGAGTGTATGGAGGGGGGTAATATGTACAGGAGAGGAAGTGCGGAATGTATGGCGGTGGGTAATATGTACAGGAGAGGAGTATGGAATGTATGGCGGGGGGTAATATGTACAGGAGAGGAGTGCGGAGTGTATGGCGGGGGGTAATATGTACAGGAGAGGAGTGCGGAATGTATGACGGGGGTAATATGTACAGGAGAGGAGTGCGGAATGTATAATGGTGGGTAATATGTACAGGAGAGGAGTATGGAGTGTATGGAGGTGGGTAATATGTACAGGAGAGGAGTGCGGAATGTATGGCGGGGGTAATATGTACAGGAGAGGAGTATGGAGTGTATGGAGGTGGGTAATATGTACAGGAGAGGAGTGCGGAATGTATGGCGGGGGGTAATATGTACA
The DNA here is from genome assembly GCA_037952835.1 of Lithobates septentrionalis. Lineage (NCBI taxonomy): Eukaryota > Metazoa > Chordata > Amphibia > Anura > Ranidae > Lithobates > Lithobates septentrionalis. Next base: position 89,096 of record JBBDGP010005424.1, read on the forward strand.
GGAGAGGAGTGCGGAATGTATAATGGTGGGTAATATGTACAGGAGAGGAGTATGGAGTGTATGGAGGTGGGTAATATGTACAGGAGAGGAGTGCGGAGTGGTATGGAGGGGGGTAATATGTACAGGAGAGGAGTGCGGAATGTATGGCGGGGGGTAATATGTACAGGAGAGGAGTATGGAGTGTATGGAGGGGGGTAATATGTACAGGAGAGGAGTGCGGAGTGTATGGAGGTGGGTAATATGTACAGGAGAGGAGTGCGGAATGTATGACGGGGGGTAATATGTACAGGAGAGGAGTATGAGTGTATGGCGGGGGGTAATATGTACAGGAGAGGAGTGCGGAATGTATGGCGGTGGGTAATATGTACAGGAGAGGAGTGCGGAATGTATGGCGGTGGGTAATATGTACAGGAGAGGAGTGCGGAATGTATAATGGTGGGTAATATGTACAGGAGAGGAGTATGGAGTGTATGGCGGGGGGTAATATGTACAGGAGAGGAGTGCGGAATGTATGGCGGGGGGTAATATGTACAGGAGAGGAGTGCGGAATGTATGGCGGGGGGTAATATGTACAGGAGAGGAGTGCGGAATGTATGGCGGGGGGTAATATGTACAGGAGAGGAGTATGGAGTGTATGGAGGGGGGTAATATGTACAGGAGAGGAGTGCGGAGTGTATGGAGGTGGGTAATATGTACAGGAGAGGAGTGCGGAATGTATGACGGGGGGTAATATGTACAGGAGAGGAGTATGGAGTGTATGGCGGGGGGTAATATGTACAGGAGAGGAGTGCGGAATTGTATGGCGGTGGGTAATATGTACAGGAGAGGAGTGCGGAATGTATGGCGGTGGGTAATATGTACAGGAGAGGAGTGCGGAATGTATAATGGTGGGTAATATGTACAGGAGAGGAGTGCGGAATGTATGGCGGGGGTAATATGTACAGGAGAGGAGTGCGGAATGTATGGCGGGGGGTAATATGTACAGGAGAGGAGTGCGGAGTGTATGGCGGTGGGTAATATGTACAGGAGAGGAGTGCGGAGTGTATGGCGGGGGGTAATATGTACAGGAGAGGAGTATGGAGTGTATGGCGGTGGGTAATATGTACAGGAGAGGAGTATGGAGTGTATGGAGGGGGGTAATATGTACAGGAGAGGAGTGCGGAATGTATGGCGGTGGGTAATATGTACAGGAGAGGAGTATGGAGTGTATGGCGGGGGGTAATATGTACAGGAGAGGAGTATGGAGTGTATGGAGGGGGGTAATATGTACAGGAGAGGAGTGCGGAGTGTATGGCGGGGGGTAATATGTACAGGAGAGGAGAGTGCGGAATGTATGACGGGGGGTAATATGTACAGGAGAGGAGTGCGGAATGTATAATGGTGGGTAATATGTACAGGAGAGGAGTATGGAGTGTATGGAGGTGGGTAATATGTACAGGAGAGGAGTGCGGAATGTATGGCGGGGGGTAATATGTACAGGAGAGGAGTATGGAGTGTATGGCGGGGGGTAATATGTACAGGAGAGGAGTGCGGAATGTATAATGGTGGGTAATATGTACAGGAGAGGAGTATGGAGTGTATGGAGGTGGGTAATATGTACAGGAGAGGAGTGCGGAGTGTATGGAGGGGGGTAATATGTACAGGAGAGGAGTGCGGAATGTATGGCGGTGGGTAATATGTACAGGAGAGGAGTATGGAGTGTATGGCGGTGGGTAATATGTACAGGAGAGGAGTGCGGAATGTATGGCGGGGGGTAATATGTACAGGAGAGGAGTGCGGAGTGTATGGAGGGGGGTAATATGTACAGGAGAGGAGTGCGGAATGTATGGCGGTGGGTAATATGTACAGGGAGAGGAGTATGGAGTGTATGGCGGGGGGTAATATGTACAGGAGAGGAGTATGGAGTGTATGGAGGGGGGTAATATGTACAGGAGAGGAGTGCGGATGTATGGAGGGGGGTAATATGTACAGGAGAGGAGTGCGGAATGTATGGCGGGGGTAATATGTACAGGAGAGGAGTGCGGAATGTATGGCGGGGGTAATATGTACAGGAGAGGAGTATGGAGTGTATGGCGGGGGGTAATATGTACAGGAGAGGAGTGCGGAATGTATAATGGTGGGTAATATGTACAGGAGAGGAGTATGGAGTGTATGGAGGTGGGTAATATGTACAGGAGAGGAGTGCGGAATGTATGGCGGGGGGTAATATGTACAGGAGAGGAGTGCGGAATGTATGGCGGGGGGTAATATGTACAGGAGAGGAGTGCGGAATGTATGGCGGGGGTAATATGTACAGGAGAGGAGTGCGGAATGTATGGCGGGGGGTAATATGTACAGGAGAGGAGTGCGGAATGTATAATGGTGGGTAATATGTACAGGAGAGGAGTATGGAGTGTATGGCGGGGGGTAATATGTACAGGAGAGGAGTATGGAGTGTATGGCGGGGGGTAATATGTACAGGAGAGGAGTGCGGAATGTATGGCGGGGGGTAATATGTACAGGAGAGGAGTGCGGAATGTATAATGGTGGGTAATATGTACAGGAGAGGAGTATGGAGTGTATGGCGGGGGGTAATATGTACAGGAGAGGAGTATGGAGTGTATGGCGGTGGGTAATATGTACAGGAGAGGAGTGCGGAATGTATGGCGGTGGGTAATATGTACAGGAGAGGAGTGCGGAATGTATGGCGGTGGGTAATATGTACAGGAGAGGAGTGCGGAATGTATAATGGTGGGTAATATGTACAGGAGAGGAGTGCGGAATGTATGGAGGGGGGTAATATGTACAGGAGAGGAGTGCGGAATGTATAATGGTGGGTAATATGTACAGGAGAGGAGTATGGAGTGTATGGAGGGGGGATAATATGTACAGGAGAGGAGTGCGGAGTGTATGGCGGGGGGTAATATGTACAGGAGAGGAGTGCGGAATGTATGGCGGGGGGTAATATGTACAGGAGAGGAGTGCGGAGTGTATGGGGGGGGTAATATGTACAGGAGAGGAGTGCGGAATGTATGGCGGTGGGTATATGTACAGGAGAGGAGTGCGGAATGTATGGCGGGGGGGTAATATGTACAGGAGAGGAGTGCGGAGTGTATGGCGGGGGGTATATGTACAGGAGAGGAGTGCGGAATGTATAATGGTGGGTAATATGTACAGGAGAGGAGTGCGGAGTGTATGGCGGGGGGTAATATGTACAGGAGAGGAGTGCGGAATGTATGGCGGTGGGTAATATGTACAGGAGAGGAGTGCGGAATGTATGGCGGGGGGGTAATATGTACAGGAGGAGGAGTGCGGAGTGTATGGCGGGGGGTAATATGTACAGGAGAGGAGTGCGGAATGTATAATGGTGGGTAATATGTACAGGAGAGGAGTGCGGAATGTATAATGGTGGGTAATATGTACAGGAGAGGAGTGCGGAATGTATGGGCGGTGGGTAATATGTACAGGAGAGGAGTATGGAGTGTATGGCGGGGGGTAATATGTACAGGAGAGGAGTGCGGATGTATAATGGGGGGTAATATGTACAGGAGAGGAGTATGGAGTGTATGGCGGGGGGTAATATGTACAGGAGAGGAGTGCGGAATGTATGGAGGGGGGTAATATGTACAGGAGAGGAGTATGGAGTGTATAATGGTGGGTAATATGTACAGGAGAGGAGTATGGAGTGTATGGCGGGGGGTAATATGTACAGGAGAGGAGTGCGGAATGTATGGCGGTGGGTAATATGTACAGGAGAGGAGTGCGGAGTGTATGGCGGTGGGTAATATGTACAGGAGAGGAGTGCGGAGTGTATGGAGGGGGATAATATGTACAGGAGAGGAGTATGGAGTGTATGGCGGGGGGGTAATATGTACAGGAGAGGAGTATGGAGTGTATGGCGGGGGGTAATATGTACAGGAGAGGAGTGCGGAATGTATGGAGGGGGGTAATATGTACAGGAGAGGAGTGCGGAATGTATGGAGGGGGGTAATATGTACAGGAGAGGAGTGCGGAGTGTATGGCGGGGGTAATATGTACAGGAGAGGAGTATGGAATGTATGGCGGTTGGTAATATGTACAGGAGAGGAGTATGGAGTGTATGGAGGGGGGTAATATGTACAGGAGAGGAGTATGGAGTGTATGGCGGGGGGTAATATGTACAGGAGAGGAGTATGGAGTGTATGGCGGGGGGTAATATGTACAGGAGAGGAGTATGGAGTGTATGGCGGTTGGTAATATGTACAGGAGAGGAGTATGGAGTGTATGGAGGGGGGTAATATGTACAGGAGAGGAGTATGGAGTGTATGGCGGGGGGTAATATGTACAGGAGAGGAGTGCGGAATGTATGGCGGTTGGTAATATGTACAGGAGAGGAGTGCGGAATGTATGGCGGTAGGTAATATGTACAGGAGAGGAGTGCGGAATGTATGGCGGGGGGTAATATGTACAGGAGAGGAGTGCGGAATGTATGGCGGTGGGTAATATGTACAGGAGAGGAGTGCGGAATGTATGGCGGGGGGTAATATGTACAGAGAGGAGTGCGGAATGTATGGAGGGGGGTAATATGTACAGGAGAGGAGTGCGGAATGTATAATGGTGGGTAATATGTACAGGAGAGGAGTGCGGAATGTATGGCGGGGGGTAATATGTACAGGAGAGGAGTGCGGAGTGTATGGCGGGGGGTAATATGTACAGGAGAGGAGTGCGGAATGTATGGCGGGGGGTAATATGTACAGGAGAGGAGTATGGAGTGTATGGCGGGGGGTAATATGTACAGGAGAGGGTGCGGAGTGTATGGCGGGGGTAATATGTACAGGAGAGGAGTGCGGAATGTATGGAGGGGGGTAATATGTACAGGAGAGGAGTGCGGAATGTATGGAGGGGGGTAATATGTACAGGAGAGGAGTGCGGAGTGTATGGAGGGGGGTAATATGTACAGGAGAGGAGTATGGAGTGTATGGCGGGGGGTAATATGTACAGGAGAGGAGTATGGAGTGTATGGCGGGGGTAATATGTACAGGAGAGGAGTATGGAGTGTATGGCGGGGGGTAATATGTACAGGAGAGGAGGTATGGAGTGTATGGCGGGGGTAATATGTACAGGAGAGGAGTGCGGAATGTATGGCGGTTGGTAATATGTACAGAGAGGAGTGCGGAATGTATGGCGGTAGGTAATATGTACAGGAGAGGAGTGCGGAATGTATGGCGGGGGTAATATGTACAGGAGAGGAGTGCGGAATGTATGGCGGTGGGTAATATGTACAGGAGAGGAGTGCGGAATGTATGGCGGGGGGTAATATGTACAGGAGAGGAGTGCGGAATGTATGGAGGGGGTAATATGTACAGGAGAGGAGTGCGGAATGTATAATGGTGGGGTAATATGTACAGGAGAGGAGTGCGGAATGTATGGCGGGGGTAATATGTACAGGAGAGGAGTGCGGAGTGTATGGCGGGGGGTAATATGTACAGGAGAGGAGTGCGGAATGTATGGCGGGGGGTAATATGTACAGGAGAGGAGTATGGAGTGTATGGCGGGGGGTAATATGTACAGGAGAGGAGTGCGGAGTGTATGGCGGGGGGTAATATGTACAGGAGAGGAGTGCGGAATGTATGGAGGGGGGTAATATGTACAGGAGAGGAGTGCGGAATGTATGGAGGGGGGTAATATGTACAGGAGAGGAGTGCGGAGTGTATGGAGGGGGGTAATATGTACAGGAGAGGAGTATGGAGTGTATGGCGGGGGGTAATATGTACAGGAGAGGAGTATGGAGTGTATGGCGGGGGGTAATATGTACAGGAGAGGAGTATGGAGTGTATGGCGGGGGGTAATATGTACAGGAGAGGAGTATGGAGTGTATGGCGGGGGTAATATGTACAGGAGAGGAGTGCGGAATGTATGGCGGGGGGTAATATGTACAGGAGAGGAGTATGGAGTGTATGGCGGGGGGTAATATGTACAGGAGAGGAGTATGGAGTGTATGGCGGGGGGTAATATGTACAGGAGAGGAGTGCGGAATGTATGGCGGTGGGTAATATGTACAGGAGAGGAGTGCGGAATGTATGGCGGGGGGTAATATGTACAGGAGAGGAGTGCGGAATGTATGGCGGGGGGTAATATGTACAGGAGAGGAGTGCGGAATGTATGGCGGTGGGTAATATGTACAGGAGAGGAGTATGGAGTGTATGGCGGGGGGTAATATGTACAGGAGAGGAGTGCGGAATGTATGACGGGGGGTAATATGTACAGGAGAGGAGTGCGGAATGTATGGCGGTGGGTAATATGTACAGGAGAGGAGTGCGGAATGTATGGAGGGGGTAATATGTACAGGAGAGGAGTATGGAGTGTATAATGGTGGGTAATATGTACAGGAGAGGAGTGCGGAGTGTATGGCGGTTGGGTAATATGTACAGGAGAGGAGTGCGGAATGTATGGCGGTGGGTAATATGTACAGGAGAGGAGTATGGAGTGTATGGCGGGGGGTAATATGTACAGGAGAGGAGTGCGGAATGTATGGCGGGGGGTAATATGTACAGGAGAGGAGTGCGGAATGTATGGCGGTGGGTAATATGTACAGGAGAGGAGTATGGAGTGTATGGCGGGGGGTAATATGTACAGGAGAGGAGTGCGTGCGAGTGTATGGCGGGGGGTAATATGTACAGGAGAGGAGTGCGGAATGTATGGCGGGGGGTAATATGTACAGGAGAGGAGTGCGGAGTGTATGGCGGGGGGTAATATGTACAGGAGAGGAGTGCGGAGTGTATGGCGGGGGTAATATGTACAGGAGAGGAGTGCGGAGTGTATGGAGGGGGGTAATATGTACAGGAGAGGAGTGCGGAATGTATAATGGTGGGTAATATGTACAGGAGAGGAGTGCGGAATGTATGGCAGGGGGTAATATGTACAGGAGAGGAGTGCGGGAATGTATGGCGGGGGGTAATATGTACAGGAGAGGAGTGCGGAGTGTATGGCGGGGGGTAATATGTACAGGAGAGGAGTGCGGAGTGTATGGCGGGGGTAATATGTACAGGAGAGGAGTGCGGAGTGTATGGCGGGGGGTAATATGTACAGAGAGGAGTGCGGAATGTATAATGGTGGGTAATATGTACAGGAGAGGAGTATGGAGTGTATGGCGGGGGGTAATATGTACAGGAGAGGAGTGCGGAATGTATGGCGGGGGGTAATATGTACAGGAGAGGAGTGCGGAATGTATGGCGGTGGGTAATATGTACAGGAGAGGAGTGCGGAATGTATAATGGTGGGTAATATGTACAGGAGAGGAGTATGGAGTGTATGGAGGGGGATAATATGTACAGGAGAGGAGTGCGGAATGTATGGCGGGGGGTAATATGTACAGGAGAGGAGTGCGGAGTGTATGGCGGGGGGTAATATGTACAGGAGAGGAGTGCGGAGTGTATGGCGGGGGGTAATATGTACAGGAGAGGAGTGCGGAATGTATGGCGGGGGGTAATATGTACAGGAGAGGAGTGCGGAATGTATGGCGGTGGGTAATATGTACAGGAGAGGAGTGCGGAGTGTATGGCGGGGGGTAATATGTACAGGAGAGGAGTATGGAGTGTATGGAGGGGGATAATATGTACAGGAGAGGAGTGCGGAGTGTATGGAGGGGGATAATATGTACAGGAGAGGAGTGCGGAATGTATGGCGGGGGTAATATGTACAGGAGAGGAGTGCGGAATGTATGGCGGGGGGTAATATGTACAGGAGAGGAGTGCGGAATGTATGGCGGGGGGTAATATGTACAGGAGAGGAGTGCGGAATGTATGGCGGGGGGTAATATGTACAGGAGAGGAGTATGGAGTGTATGGCGGGGGGTAATATGTACAGGAGAGGAGTGCGGAATGTATGGCGGTGGGTAATATGTACAGGAGAGGAGTGCGGAATTTATGGCGGGGGGTAATATGTACAGGAGAGGAGTATGGAGTGTATGGCGGGGGGTAATATGTACAGGAGAGGAGTGCGGAATGTATGGCGGTGGGTAATATGTACAGGAGAGGAGTATGGAGTGTATGGCGGTGGGTAATATGTACAGGAGAGGAGTGCGGAATGTATGGCGGGGGTAATATGTACAGGAGAGGAGTGCGGAATGTATGGCGGGGGGTAATATGTACAGGAGAGGAGTGCGAGTGTATGGCGGGGGGTAATATGTACAGGAGAGGAGTGCGGAATGTATGGCGGTGGGTAATATGTACAGGAGAGGAGTGCGGAGTGTATGGCGGGGGGTAATATGTACAGGAGAGGAGTGCGGAATGTATGGCGGGGGGTAATATGTACAGGAGAGGAGTGCGGAGTGATGGCGGGGGGTAATATGTACAGGAGAGGAGTGCGGAATGTATGGCGGTGGGTAATATGTACAGGAGAGGAGTATGGAGTGTATGGCGGGGGTAATATGTACAGGAGAGGAGTGCGGAATGTATGGCGGGGGGTAATATGTACAGGAGAGGAGTGCGGAATGTATGGCGGGGGGTAATATGTACAGGAGAGGAGTGCGGAATGTATGGCGGTGGGTAATATGTACAGGAGAGGAGTGCGGAATGTATGGCGGGGGGTAATATGTACAGGAGAGGAGTGCGGAATGTATGGCGGGGGGTAATATGTACAGGAGAGGAGTGCGGAATGTATGGCGGGGGGTAATATGTACAGGAGAGGAGTGCGGAATGTATGGCGGGGGGTAATATGTACAGGAGAGGAGTGCGGAATGTATGGAGGTGGGTAATATGTACAGGGAGAGGAGTGCGGAGTGTATGGAGGGGGTAATATGTACAGGAGAGGAGTGCGGAATGTATGGCGGGGGGTTAATATGTACAGGAGAGGAGTGCGGAGTGTATGGCGGGGGGTAATATGTACAGGAGAGGAGTGCGGAATATATGGCGGTGGGTAATATGTACAGGAGAGGAGTGCGGAGTGTATGGCGGGGGGGTAATATGTACAGGAGAGGAGTGCGGAGTATATGGCGGTGGGTAATATGTACAGGAGAGGAGTATGGAGTGTATGGCGGGGGGTAATATGTACAGGAGAGGAGTGCGGAGTGTATGGCGGGGGTAATATGTACAGGAGAGGAGTATGGAGTGTATGGCGGGGGGTAATATGGTACAGGAGAGGAGTGCGGAGTGTATGGAGGGGGGTAATATGTACAGGAGAGGAGTGCGGAATGTATGGCGGTGGGTAATATGTACAGGAGAGGAGTGCGGAGTGTATGGCGGGGGGGTAATATGTACAGGAGAGGAGTGCGGAGTGTATGGCGGGGGGTAATATGTACAGGAGAGGAGTGCGGAGTGTATGGCGGGGGGTAATATGTACAGGAGAGGAGTATGGAGTGTATGGCGGGGGGTAATATGTACAGGAGAGGAGTGCGGAATGTATGGCGGGGGGTAATATGTACAGGAGAGGAGTGCGGAGTGTATGGCGGTGGGTAATATGTACAGGAGAGGAGTGCGGAATGTATGGCGGTGGGTAATATGTACAGGAGAGGAGTATGGAATGTATAATGGTGGGGTAATATGTACAGGAGAGGAGTATGGAGTGTATGGCGGGGGTAATATGTACAGGAGAGGAGTGCGGAATGTATGGCGGTGGGTAATATGTACAGGAGAGGAGTGCGGAATGTATGGCGGGGGGTAATAAGTACAGGAGAGGAGTGCGGAATGTATGGCGGGGGGTAATATGTACAGGAGAGGAGTGCGGAGTGTATGGAGGGGGGTAATATGTACAGGAGAGGAGTGCGGAATGTATGGCGGGGGGTAATATGTACAGGAGAGGAGTATGGAGTGTATGGAGGGGATAATATGTACAGGAGAGGAGTGCGGAGTGTATGGAGGGGGGTAATATGTACAGGAGAGGAGTGCGGAATGTATGGCGGTGGGTAATATGTACAGGAGAGGAGTGCGGAGTGTATGGCGGGGGGGTAATATGTACAGGAGAGGAGTGCGGAGTGTATGGCGGGGGGTAATATGTACAGGAGAGGAGTGCGGAGTGTATGGCGGGGGGTAATATGTACAGGAGAGGAGTATGGAGTGTATGGCGGGGGGTAATATGTACAGGAGAGGAGTGCGGAATGTATGGCGGGGGGTAATATGTACAGGAGAGGAGTGCGGAGTGTATGGCGGTGGGTAATATGTACAGGAGAGGAGTGCGGAATGTATGGCGGTGGGTAATATGTACAGGAGAGGAGTATGGAATGTATAATGGTGGGTAATATGTACAGGAGAGGAGTATGGAGTGTATGGCGGGGGGTAATATGTACAGGAGAGGAGTGCGGAATGTATGGCGGTGGGTAATATGTACAGGAGAGGAGTGCGGAATGTATGGCGGGGGGTAATAAGTACAGGAGAGGAGTGCGGAATGTATGGCGGGGGTAATATGTACAGGAGAGGAGTGCGGAGTGTATGGCGGGGGTAATATGTACAGGAGAGGAGTGCGGAGTGTATGGCGGGGGGTAATATGTACAGGAGAGAGTATGGAGTGTATGGCGGGGGTAATATGTACAGGAGAGGAGTGCGGAATGTATAATGGTGGGTAATATGTACAGGAGAGGAGTGCGGAATGTATGGCGGTGGGTAATATGTACAGGAGAGGAGTATGGAATGTATAATGGTGGGTAATATGTACAGGAGAGGAGTATGGAGTGTATGGCGGGGGGTAATATGTACAGGAGAGGAGTGCGGAATGTATGGCGGTGGGTAATATGTACAGGAGAGGAGTGCGGAAATGTATGGCGGGGGGTAATAAGTACAGGAGAGGGAGTGCGGAATGTATGGCGGGGGGTAATATGTACAGGAGAGGAGTGCGGAGTGTATGGCGGGGGGTAATATGTACAGGAGAGGAGTGCGGAATGTATGGCGGGGGGTAATATGTACAGGAGAGGAGTGCGGAATGTATGGCGGGGGGTAATATGTACAGGAGAGGAGTGCGGAATGTATGGCGGTGGGTAATATGTACAGGAGAGGAGTGCGGAATGTATGGCGGGGGTAATATGTACAGGAGAGGAGTATGGAGTGTATGGCGGTGGTAATATGTACAGGAGAGGAGTGCGGAATGTATGGCGGGGGGTAATATGTACAGGAGAGGAGTGCGGAGTGTATGGCGGGGGGTTAATATGTACAGGAGAGGGAGTATGGAATGTATGGAGGGGGGTAATATGTACAGGAGAGGAGTGCGGAATGTATGGCGGGGGTAATATGTACAGGAGAGGAGTGCGGAGTGTATGGCTGGGGGTAATATGTACAGGAGAGGAGTGCGGAATGTATGGCGGGGGGTAATATGTACAGGAGAGGAGTGCGGAATGTATGGCGTGGGTAATATGTACAGGAGAGGAGTGTGCAGAGTGTATGGAGGGGGGTAATATGTACAGGAGAGGAGTATGGAGTGTATGGCGGGGGGTAATATGTATAGGAGAGGAGTGCGGAATGTATGGCGGTGGGTAATATGTACAGGAGAGGAGTATGGAGTGTATGGCGGTGGGTAATATGTACAGGAGAGGAGTGCGGAGTGTATTAATGGTTGGTAATATGTACAGGAGAGGAGTATGGAGTGTATGGAGGGGGGTAATATGTACAGGAGAGGAGTGCGGAATGTATGGCGGTGGGTAATAAGTACAGGAGAGGAGTATGGAGTGTATGGCGGTGGGTAATATGTACAGGAGAGGAGTGCGGAATGTATGGCGGTGGGTAATATGTACAGGAGAGGAGTGCGGAATGTATGGCGGTGGGTATATGTACAGGAGAGGAGTATGGAGTGTATGGCGGGGGGTAATATGTACAGGAGAGGAGTATGGGAGTGTATAATGGTGGGTAATATGTACAGGAGAGGAGTGCGGAGTGTATGGAGGGGGGTAATATGTACAGGAGAGGAGTGCGGAATGTATGGCGGTGGGTAATATGTACAGGAGAGGAGTGCGGAGTGTATGGCGGGGGTAATATGTACAGGAGAGGAGTATGGAGTGTATAATGGTGGGTAATATGTACAGGAGAGGAGTGCGGAGTGTATGGCGGGGGGTAATATGTACAGGAGAGGAGTGCGGAATGTATGGCGGGGGGTATATGTACAGGAGAGGAGTGCGGAATGTATGGCGGGGGTAATATGTACAGGAGAGGAGTGCGGAATGTATGGCGGGGGGTAATATGTACAGGAGAGGAGTGCGGAATGTATAATGGTGGGTAATATGTACAGGAGAGGAGTGCGGAGTGTATGGCGGGGGGTAATATGTACAGGAGAGGAGTGCGGAATGTATGACGGGGGGTAATATGTACAGGAGAGGAGTGCGGAGTGTATGGCGGGGGTAATATGTACAGGAGAGGAGTATGGAGTGTATGGCGGGGGTAATATGTACAGGAGAGGGAGTATGGAGTGATGGCGGTGGGTAATATGTACAGGAGAGGAGTGCGGAATGTATGGCGGTGGGTAATATGTACAGGAGAGGAGTGCGGAGTGTATGGCGGTGGGTAATATGTACAGGAGAGGAGTGCGGAATGTATGGCGGGGGGTAATATGTACAGGAGAGGAGTGCGGAATGATATGGCGGGGGGTAATATGTACAGGAGAGGAGTGCGGAATGTATGGCGGGGGGTAATATGTACAGGAGAGGAGTGCGGAATGTATAATGGTGGGTAATATGTACAGGAGAGGAGTGCGGAGTGTATGGCGGGGGGTAATTGTACAGGAGAGGAGTGCGGAATGTATGACGGGGGGTAATATGTACAGGAGAGGAGTGCGGAGTGTATGGCGGGGGGTAATATGTACAGGAGAGGAGTATGGAGTGTATGGCGGGGGGTAATATGTACAGGAGAGGAGTATGGAGTGTATGGCGGTGGGTAATATGTACAGGAGAGGAGTGCGGAATGTATGGCGGTGGGTAATATGTACAGGAGAGGAGTGCGGAGTGTATGGCGGGGGTAATATGTACAGGAGAGGAGTGCGGAGTGTATGGAGGGGGGTAATATGTACAGGAGAGGAGTGCGGAATGTATGGCGGGGGTAATATGTACAGGAGAGGAGTGCGGAGTGTATGGAGGGGGGTAATATGTACAGGAGAGGAGTGCGGAGTGTATGGCGTGGGGTAATATGTACAGGGAGGAGTATGGAGTGTATGGCGGGGGGTAATATGTACAGGAGAGGAGTGCGGAATGTATGGCGGGGGGTAATATGTACAGGAGAGGAGTGCGGAATGTATGGAGGGGGGTAATATGTACAGGAGAGGAGTGCGGAATGTATGGAGGGGGGTAATATGTACAGGAGAGGAGTGCGGAATGTATGGCGGTGGGTAATATGTACAGGAGAGGAGTGCAGAGTGTATGGAGGGGGGTAATATGTACAGGAGAGGAGTATGGAGTGTATGCGGTGGGTAATATGTACAGGAGAGGAGTGCGGAGTGTATAATGGTTGGTAATATGTACAGGAGAGGAGTATGGAGTGTATGGAGGGGGGTAATATGTACAGGAGAGGAGTGCGGAATGTATAATGGTTGGTAATATGTACAGGAGAGGAGTATGGAGTGTATGGCGGTGGGTAATATGTACAGGAGAGGAGTGCGGAGTGTATGGAGGGGGGTAATATGTACAGGAGAGGAGTGCGGAATGTATGGCGGTGGGTAATATGTACAGGAGAGGAGTGCAGAGTGTATGGAGGGGGGTAATATGTACAGGAGAGGAGTATGGAGTGTATGGCGGTGGGTAATATGTACAGGAGAGGAGTGCGGAGTGTATAATGGTTGGTAATATGTACAGGAGAGGAGTATGGAGTGTATGGAGGGGGGTAATATGTACAGGAGAGGAGTGCGGAATGTATGGCGGTGGGTAATATGTACAGGAGAGGAGTATGGAGTGTATGGCGGTGGGTAATATGTACAGGAGAGGAGTGCGGAATGTATGGCGGTGGGTAATATGTACAGGAGAGGAGTGCGGAATGTATGGCGGTGGGTATATGTACAGTGAGAGGAGTATGGAGTGTATGGCGGGGGGTAATATGTACAGGAGAGGAGTATGGGAGTGTATAATGGTGGGTAATATGTACAGGAGAGGAGTGCGGAGTGTATGGCGGTGGGTAATATGTACAGGAGAGGAGTGCGGAATGTATGGCGGGGGGTAATATGTACAGGAGAGGAGTGCGAGTGTATGGCGGGGGTAATATGTACAGGAGAGGAGTATGGAGTGTATAATGGTGGGTAATATGTACAGGAGAGGAGTGCGGAGTGTATGGCGGGGGGTAATATGTACAGGAGAGGAGTGCGGAGTGTATGGCGGGGGGTAATATGTACAGGAGAGGAGTGCGGAATGTATGGCGGTGGGTAATATGTACAGGAGAGGAGTGCGGAATGTATGGCGGGGGGTAATATGTACAGGAGAGGAGTATGGAGTGTATGGAGGGGGTAATATGTACAGGAGAGGAGTGCGGAGTGTATGGCGGGGGGTAATATGTACAGGAGAGGAGTATGGAGTGTATGGAGGGGGGTAATATGTACAGGAGAGGAGTGCGGAATGTATGGCGGTGGGTAAATATGTACAGGAGAGGAGTGCGGAATGTATGGCGGGGGGTAATATGTACAGGAGAGGAGTATGGAGTGTATGGCGGGGGGTAATATGTACAGGAGAGGAGTATGGAGTGTATGGAGGGGGGTAATATGTACAGGAGAGGAGTGCGGAGTGTATGGAGGGGGGTAATATGTACAGGAGAGGAGTGCGGAATGTATGGCGGGGGGTAATATGTACAGGAGAGGAGTGCGGAGTGTTATATGGTGGGTAATATGTACAGGAGAGGAGTGCGGAGTGTATGGCGGTGGGTAATATGTACAGGAGAGGAGTGCGGAGTGTATGGCGGGGGGATAATATGTACAGGAGAGGAGTGCGGAATGTATGGCGGGGTAATATGTACAGGAGAGGAGTGCGGAATGTATGGAGGGGTAATATGTACAGGAGAGGAGTGCGGAGTGTATGGCGGTGGGTAATATGTACAGGAGAGGAGTGCGGAGTGTATGGCGGGGGGTAATATGTACAGGAGAGGAGTGCGGAGTGTATGGCGGGGGGTAATATGTACAGGAGAGGAGTGCGGAATGTATGGCGGTGGGTAATATGTACAGGAGAGGAGTGCAGAGTGTATGGAGGGGGGTAATATGTACAGGAGAGGAGTGCGGAGTGTATGGCGGGTAATATGTACAGGAGAGGAGTGCGGAGTGTATGGCGGTGGGTAATATGTACAGGAGAGGAG